>OY821518.1:264807568-265005068 GCA_963682025.1 Cordilura impudica | reverse complement strand
TACAACATAAACAACATATCTTAGTAAAAACAACAAACACACCGAAAAAATTAATTTTTTCAAGAGTTTTTTCAAAGTTTAATTCATAACTCGTGATCCCTTTGACCGATTTGACGATTTTAAATAGCAGCTCCTTTGGGATGTTAGTAAACGATTTCATATAAAAACGAACAGTCTAGCTAAGATATTGACGGCGTGATCGTGATTTACACAGAGAGACGGACAGACTGTCATCGCTAAATCAACTTCCTTGTTATAATGATCAATAAAATATATGGTTTTGGGGACTCCGGATTTTATTTCGATGCGTTACAAACGGAAGGACAAACCAATATATATCCTCTGGCACTGAAGTGTGGAGGGTATAAAAACATACTCATAGGCTGATAACGTATTTTCAATTTTTACATCCGCACTTGTGAAATATTATTTTCACGAATTTATAAGAAGCTATCAATCTTTCAGCCAAATTTGTACCAATTTTGTGTTCTCAATTTCGTAAAGAAAAAGGTTTAAGGTAGCACGTGTCGATATTTCACATCGCCCCTTTGTATTGTCGAATAAATGCTTGAAGCCAAAAAATCTCATATCTAGAGTGGAATAAATTGTTTTGATGAGAACTATATTTAATATGGCAATTAATTTGTCGCAAGTTTTTTCTGTGTTAGTTCTGCAACAAATGAACTATTTAAATTTTACTATTTATAAGAAAATATGTATGGATGTGTTATACATATATGTACTTCTAAAATATTACTTTTATAAAATGTCATAACTTTTGACACAAAAACGCATGAGTTTCGTTTTTCGTAACTACTACATACACACAAGCTATGTAAAACGAACCAAATGTCAAGCGATGACTTGTGCAGTTAAGTGACCATCATACAGCATAAAACATGACACAGTGGCCATCATCAGTCATGTACAGTGACAGCTACAAAAACAGGCAGCTATCACAAGCAAACTAAGTATAATCGAAAACAGAGAACTAAAAAAAAACTGTAAGATAAAACTCAATGCAAAAACATCAAATGGGTTGTAAGTGACTAAACTCCACTGCTGAAATGTGAGGAAAATGTAACAGCAACAACTGTCAAAATGTCCACCCAATTTTCTCAAGCATTTTCTCTACCTCTCTCTCTCTCTAACTTTAAGTGTCTACATTTACTAGTTGATGTTAATGTCTAGAGAGGACTTTTTGAGTTAAGGCATGCGAATATAAATTATGTCCTGTGACAGGCAGGCCAGCAACGTACATACATATATAAAATGTATACATACATATGCGTTCAATGCTGATGATACTTGTTCTTCTTCTTCTACTATTAGAATTCACACAACGTTGTGCATTCTAATGCTCCACAATAAATCAAAATGCAATGTCATGAAATACAACATGCAGTGCTGACATTTATGTCATATTCTACGATGAAAAGTCATCAGGGTGAGACAAGGAACACGTTGTTTGGTTTAATAGTTCAGCCATGTTATACTGGTATATGTTGTCTGAATTTTGTATGGTACTACACACAGTGTTTGTAATGTCATTTACAAAATGATATGACGGACTGAGTTGTGCATAAAAAAGGGGATGGTTTGTGTGAGTAAGCAAAGTTAACATTTAACTAGCATTAACTTAAGTTTTCAAAAAAAAAAAAAAATAAAAAAAAAATAGTAAAGCAAAGCAAAGAGAATATTCTTCCATTTAACTGTCATACTGACAGTTTAAAGGACTAAAATTGTACAGAATTGTTTTACAAGTGTCAGCTCAAGCTACAAATGACAAATTTTACTTGTATTTATGTTAAAACTTGATAGACAAATGTGGCATAAAGTATTTGATTTTGTAATTCGATCTGGGACGTTAATAAATTTAAAATTTGCATGCTTCTTTTTTCGATATCTACGCACTACGTTTAACCCCTTAACTTGGTTTAACTTCTTTCGGGGTAATGCAAACCGCTTATTTGATTTGATATTGAGAGTCCCTTTAATTTAATATTACTTTTTTAACTATGAACCGAAAACATACCTTCCTTTGCAGATCTCTATAAGTTTATTTGTTGAAATATCCTCAGTTGAAAAAGAGCAAATTAATTTCTCCATCAGTACCTTGGTGGAATTCTCATATAAATAATCTGAAGAAATATATTAATTTAATTATTATTACAAATAAATAAAAAAAATAATTTTTCAGCATTTCGATAGAAAAAAATTGATTTTTTTTCTGAAGTTAACATATTTTGGGTATTACAGTATCGAAGGTATGAAATTTTAGTTAGCTATGTGACATACCGTCGGAAAGGTTAATTTGTTTAGTTTCTCAGTATATGCTTTATTTTTAAGGTTTTAGAAACACTTACACACTAATAGGAAAAAATTAAAATTAGTGCATATGGTAAAAATTGAAAAACTGATGTCTTGAGTCACAAAACATTTTTTTTTGGAGTGATATCCCGCTCGCATCCCACTAAGCGACCAAAAAGGCTCTCAAGGGAAAAAAAACTAAGCTTTCTTTTAAACAAAAAAAAAATAAATTTCCTTTTTTGAAAAAAAAAATTTTTGATTTTGAAAAAAAAATATAAAAAAAAATTTATTTTTTAAAATTTTATTTTTATTTTTAAATTTTTTTTTTCCGAAAGACTGAAGAAATAGCTATCTAAACTATTTGGGACAAATTTTGCTAAGAACAATAGGTAAAAAGTTACAAGGATGAGAAAAATCACGTGTTTGGTCAAAATGTCAAATTTTGACCCCCTCAGAGATTTCTGGATCGATCTTGTTCAAAAATTGTGTCTTAACTATTATCCAATAGGACTTACCTTGGTGCAAAATTTCATCCCGATCGTAAGACATCGGTTTCAATAGTTGGATCACTTGACACGCCCCATATAAATTTTTTTAATTTATTCCCACATGGGAATTCCCGTTAATGAATCGCAGATTCCTTCGCCAAAAAAGGTTTCAAATACACTCTCATTAAAACTGTAAATCTCAGTTTCAATGATTTAAGAAGAAACCTAAAAAATCTATCCAGGAACATCACGGAATTTGGAATAATACGAACGACTTGTATAAATATTCAAATTCATCTAAGATCAGCATCCAACATCAACCTATATGCAATCACACTACAATATTGAGTGTTATGGACAAGTAAGAATAGGAATTTTTGGGAACACTGACCCCGTCCTAGCCCTCTCCTCTCCATTCTATTATTTCATCAAAAATATATTAACATTTTAAAATGAAACGAAGTTATATCACCTCATGTAAAATAAAAATCGTTTCGCCTGCCCTTTTTTATACCCTATACCACTATGTGGTTTGGGTATAATGACTTTGTGCTGCTGTTTGTAACAACAAAAAATATTTGACCTACACCCATCTTTAATTATACCGATCGAATCAGAATCACTATCTGATTCGATTTAACGATGTCCGTCCGTCCGTCCGTCCGTCCGTCCGTCTGTGTGTCCATGTAAAGCTTGTAATCAAACTGCAGGTCGCAAATATGAATATATTTTGACGAAATTTGGTATTTGATCTTTTATCGGCCATGGGATGAACGCTGTTGAAATTGGTGAGAATCGGTCCATGTTCAGACCTAGCCCCCATACAAACGACCCCTATGAAATCAACATATATTGCCATAAGATCCAAATTATCATACAAATTTAGTCAAATTGGGTTTGTATGTATATATTACATCCATTAATCAGTAGTCTAAAAATGATCCTTATTGGACAACTCTTAGTCATAGGCCCCATAGAGCTGCTTCCCGATCTTTACTTATATCTATCAAAAAACAAAAATATTGCACTGATTCTTCTCAAATTTTGTGTGTATATATTTTTGCAAAATACAAGAGACTTTACCAAACATGGTCAGGATCGGTCCATTTTTGGGCCTAGTCCCCATATAGATATAGCATCCGATATGAACTTTTTCATATCTGCAGCCGAAGAAATTAATAAAAATCCCACTCAAATTTGGTTTATGCTTATTTTCTATATCCAGTTAGTTGGGCCTGAGAGATAGGGTCTCTAAACGCATGGTATAGGGTATCGTATAGTCGGTCTAGACCGACTATAATTTTGTTACTTGTTTCTTTCTTATTTAGTCATATTTATGAGTCTTTAAGTTATATTAATTCTATTGTCCATCTGTTCGTCCGTCCGTCAGTGTGTCCATGTAAACCTTGTTATCAAACTACAAATATGAATATGCTTTGGCGAAATTTAGCACATAAACCTTTATTGGCCGTAGGATGCATTCCCCACACAAATGATTCCTATTAATTCGACTTAAATTGCCATAATTCCAAATTATTATATAGATCTGGGTCAAATTTGTCCAAAAATAAACCATATAAAGACAATTCTTAGGACAATTTTTATCAAGTTTGGTTTTTATATGTTTTTAGCAGGATAGGTCCATTTTCCGACCTAGTCCCTATATAGATATAGCATCCGATATAAGCTTTTTTGTATCTAAAGGCAAAAAAATTAATAACAATGCCACTCAAATTTGGTTTATCCTTATTTTCTATATCTAATTATATGGACTTAAAAGGCGATGTAGACCGACTAAAATTTTCTTTTTTTTTCTGCGATTGATAAAAGTTGGCATATTTTGTTGGCCAAGTAAAAAGTATTTAGGAAGAATCACTATTTTCTATTTTATCGGTTTCAGTTCCAAAAACAATATATCTACATGATACTGCTGGATTAGGTTTTAATTTAACTAGAAATTCTATTGAAATTCTCCGTGTCTTTAGTTGATTTGCTCATCCCTGTGCTATGCAAATATCAAACTTATATTATCCAATTTTAAAATTGACATTAATAATGTAAGCTCACATATTTCACTTCTGCCAATATCAACTCTCAGATGTTTGTTATCTTTTCAATTCAAAGAGCAAAATTTTCGTAAACTATTGTCAACAGCCAATGATGCATTACATACAGAATGTGCTAGAATAAATGTATATAAACACATTTAACTTGTCAAATGCATTCTTACGGGGAGACACACTTAAACCCATTCACTTATTTTTGACATGAATAACAAAAATTTCGAAATTTTTATTCTTAACCAAAATAACAAACGAAAAGTAATTTTCAAAAATGTAGAAAATTTCATTGAGCTGTCAAAATGTGTAGTGATGCAGAAATGTTATTATTCCCCCGAAATGAAACAGTGGGTGACACTGACTGTGACAGTAGCAACAGTAGCATATGTATGCATATGACCGAGATCAGAGAATTGAAATAGTTATTTGATAAATTTTAATAATTGAGATAAGTGAGATTGAAAAACTCCTAATATACACAAAATGTAATAAAAAAGGAAATTGTTGAATCTAGATTTTGTATTTTCATTATTTAATTGAAAATATATTAACGATTACAAAAAAAGATGAATTTTATAGTTCTAATTACTACTTATGCACTTATGCATACTGTTTATTATTTGGAACGATAGTCCATTCCCGTAAAATCTTCCAAATGTTGGGCCACCTTTATTGTGCCCTACAACTCCGTTTTCATAAGAGCCCAATATCACCTCACTGGACTAATCGCAACTTATAGTGCGTTTACATCTAAGGAAAATCTAGTAGATTTTAGTTTAAATCTATTTCAAAATCTATGCCGTTAACGTCTAACTTTCTTGACATTTTGTGAGATTTTGTTTCCACAAAAATAAACAGCTGATTATTTTAACACATATAACTAGAAATACCAAAAATATTCAAAACAATAGGAAAATGAAAATATGGAAAATTCTAAAAAGGAATAGATTTTATTATTATATTATGCATCAAAAATGAAAAAAGTACAAGCTGAAATAGAAATTTTGCGAAAAAAATCAGCATTAGTTAAATCTATTGTTTGAACAGCAAAAACAAATTAATTTTCCACAATTATTATTTAGCAGATTGGAATGAGCACATGACGGTTAAAAAATGTTATAACTTTTCAATTAATAAATATTTTTTATAACAGATTCGTAATTTTTTTTATTAATAATTAATATTTTATTTCCTTTTCATTCAACTTGTTTGCTTTTGTTTTTGTTCTTAAATGTCAATTTTACAGTCACTGCGTGCAATTTTCTACTGCAATATTAAACAAGTAAGAAATTTATAGTCGGTCTAGACCGACTATACGATACCCAATACCATGCGTTTAGAGACCCTATCTCTCAGGCCCAACTAACTGGATATAAAAAAATAAGCATAAACCAAATTTGAGTGAGATTTTTATTAATTTCTTTGGCTGCAGAGATGGGGACTAGGCCCAAAAATGGACCGACCCTGACCATGTTTGGTAAGGTCTCTTGTATTTTGCAAAAATATATACAAACAAAATTTGAGAAGAATCAGTGCAATATTTATGTTTTTTGATAGATTTAAGTGAAGATCGGGTAGCAGCTCTATATGGGGCCTATGACTAAGAGTTGTCCCACAGGGATCATTTTTGGACTACTGATTAATGGACATACAAACCCAATTTGACTAAGATTTAATTTGGATCTTATGGCAATTTAAGTCGATTTCATAGGGGTCATTTGTATGGGGGTTAGGTCTGAACATGGACCGATTCTCACCAATTTCAACAACGTTCATTCCATGGCCGATAAAAGCTTATATACCAAATTTCATCAAAATGTATTTATATTTGCGACCTGCAGTTTGATTACAAGCTTTACATGGACACACAGACGGACGGACGGACGGACGGACGGACATAGTTAAATCAAATCAGATAGTGATTCTGATTCGATCGGTATAATAAAAGATGGGTCTAGGTCAAATATTTTTGGTAGCTATAAACAGCAGCACAAAGTCATTATACCCAAACAACATAGTGGTATAGGGTATAAAAAACACAGTATTATCATTTGGTAGTGCCCTATTTTGACAAGATTTTGTGAGATTTTGCTAAAATCTAGTAACGAGCTAGATTTTGTTTTGAATGGCAAATCTAGTAAAAATGAGCTAGATTGTACTCAAAATCTCGTATATACTAGATTTTGCTTTGATGTAAACGAACTATTAGAGACGACTTCGTGATTTTTATGGTGGTAATGTCATGCATTGGTCTCTTGAATATACAAGTGTTTTGGATTAAAATTTAATTTATTGTATTATTTTTTCCAATTTCAATTTATATCGGGCTTAAAAAACCCCTTATGTTTTGATGTTCGTTATGCAGGACTACTTTTCTATGAATTATAACTTCAATTTCCGTGCTATGTTTTAGACCCCAACATTTTTTCCATCATTCCTGTCTGGAACTTTTTAGATTTTTAACGTTTACAAACCTGCATGGACCCCAAATATACAGAGCACTAGACTAATCGGGGTGCTTTCTACCGGATGCGTTTGAAGCTCTTTTTAATACGCTTTCTATTTCCTTGGCCTCAAAATCATCATGTGAGCCTTTCTTTCTTCACGAAACAGGTTTCTTATCAATGGTCAAAATCTCCTTATATCTGTAATATTAATAGGCTAGGTGATTTTTGTTACCGATATTTTGTTCTACCATTTAATTCCGATTTTGACCATACGTATATTATTTGAAAGGTGTTTCTTTTTAGCTGTTCACCCCATTTTGCAGATTTTAAAATTTTTTCCTTTATTTTGAGTAACTTGCATTTAAAGTTGCTACTTACACAAACATAAAATTATACATATGCTATATGTGTGTTTATTAAATTTGTAATGTGTTTGTTAATGAGTTTGTTATCTTCATTCACAATAATAATAAACCAAAAAAGGGTTGGTTTGTGAAATGGTTAAGTTGAAAAATAAAGTTGCCTAAAAAATGCACTCGAATTTCGAGCGCTGGAATCTGCTAGTTTTCTATTAATATTGGAAAAAGTTTCACGGCAGACCTTCGATTTTTTGGCCTACTTTTTGTTACAAATATTTAATAATTTTAGCATGTACTTTTACTTCGACATAGTACTGGAGTACAGTAAAAGGGAAAGCCATGACATTTTGTACGAGTTTATCATATAAAAAATGGGCGGAATGGGATTAGTGGGCATGGCACGTCCTATACAAAATATAAAAAGTATGTGCTATGAAAGCAACAATCTTGAAACTTTTGACAAGTAAATTAATTAGCAATGTGAGTAGTCGTGGAAAATATGGGCAGAATCGCTAAATTCAAACGTCGCCGAAATCGATAATCAAAAATCGCCAAAACTGAAAGTCGCGAAAAACAAAAATCTTCAAAATCAAAAATTCGCGAAATCAAAAATCGGTAAAATGAAAACTTGCCAAATGATATTCTAAATTAAGTGTTGCCATATTTTATTTGGAAAATTTTTATTCTTCTCATGGGCAGCTATATGTAGCTTGCTCCAGAGTAGGAACGCCGAAGAATGTGATAACAGTTGCACCGAATGAAAAAACAAAAAATATTGTATATCAGTAAGCATTGAAATGAAAACAAAAATATAAAATAAATAGAATAAATTATTTTAATGGCACAATACAACCTTCGTAAAAAAAAATTGATTACGAAATAAAAAATGTCAATAAGTCTCGGTAAATCGTAGTGAACCGCGACAGGGCAAAAATTACATATTTTATTGAATATCACAACAGTTAGGACACGCTTGGATATGTTCTGTACACCGCTAAAAGCGTCTTGAAAAAACCTATCATGGGATGTCCATATTGGGTATGTTGATCTGGAAAAAATTAAAATATCTTCAATAAACTAAAAAATAGGCCTTTTTAAAAACGGTCCAGCTCGGAATGGGTTAACACTAGACCAGAAGTATTTCGGCAATCTTTATAAAACGAACCAATGTATTTTCGATTCAATACATTTAAATTTGTTTCAAATAATATTATCTTCGTGTTATTATTTGTTGAATTTTCCAAATCCATGCTGCACTCTTTCGTTCGCTGGCATTGAGATTTGTAGATCAGCAGTGCATATGCCAGACGAACTTGGAATTGTAAGAGTTTAAATGAAGCCAATCCATTCACAATTCTGGTGAGAGTAAAGTGGTGCCGCTAGATATTTCCAAGGCATTGGATCGCGTGGAGCACTATGCATTAATTATAAAACTCATTAAATTTGTGGTCTTCATAGACTTCTCTCACAGACCGCACAATAGGCGTGGTCGCTAGTGTATCTCAAAGTTCTGTTCGTTCACCTTCTCCTTCCCTTTTCCTTATCTTTCTGAATGATTTTCTTAGTCAAACCTTCAATCCTTTGTACTCTTTCGCAGATGACAGTAATATTTGTCATTTATTTTCCTTCAATTGTAGGCTAGGTTTTTTAGAGTGGGGAAAAAGCCTGGCACACTCAATCAAGACCTGTTAGGTTTCTGAGTTGGGTTAAATGAATAGGAAGACTTGGCTTCAACAATGTGAATTATATATATGGGTGGTATAGATATTGAGGAATCGGATACTCTTTATGTACTGGGCATGAGAATTCAATGTGTTGTTCGTTGAAACGAGCATGCTTTTCAAGTGTTGAAAGAAACAATCAAGTGCTTGGTTTTCTAAAATGGGGCAAAAATTACTTCACTCCTTCTTATCTCCTTAAAATCGAAACCAATTAACTGTGACCAGAAATGGAATTCAGCTACTAGATATGGGCAAGAGCTACAATCTCCACTTGAGAGTGTCTGAACCATGTACAAAGAGGGCGTCGATGCGTCTCATTAATAGCAGTAGGTTATCCAAATCTAATGACTGGTTCGACCATCGTCGAAATGTGGGTTGTGTATTACTGGGAAATGTTCTGCGATTAGCGAACTCATTCCAATTGCACGAGTATTAGTTCACTCTAACCGCTTATCTGCTAAATTACTTCCATTCGTAGTCTATTATCCAGTTGACCACAGAACGCACTGGAGAAAAAATTATTTTATCAGCGAACTAGCCGTGTGTGGAATAATAGGGTGGCCCTTCGTTATAAGGAGGGGAAAAAAAGTGTTCAAACTGTCGGTCTCACCCCCTAGAAATATGCGAATAGCAAAAAAACTGAGAAATACAAAGTTTTGTGCCAATCAAAAAACGTTTAGTCGTGGCGAAAAGCGATTGAAAATTTCAAGTGTGTTTATATGGGGAAAATATGAATTTTTTTCAGATTTTACGAAAATTTCGTTCTATAATTTAATTTTTCCGACAGGCTGTTACATAATTCGGGATTAGAATTAAATTATCCTTTCATAAGGCTATAAAACTTCAAAATCGTATGAAACCTCGCCAAGAAATAGCAAATGCCCCAGACCACTTCTGTGCCAAAAAAAACTAGGTCATGAAATTTGATGGCATTTTTTTCAACTTTGAGAAATTGATTAAAGCCATAATTCTTTTTTGGTCTCTATACCTATAAGTACTCAAATATGAAGTATTGTTTTATTACCGCATTGTTAACCTATTGCGCACTGAGACCGAAAATTGGAAATTTTTTTGATAAAATTTTTAAAACTCCTTTTTCAAGTTTGAAAAAATTTTCTTAAACAAAATTTTAAAAAATGAATCCATCACTTTAAGGTTTTATTAAATACATGTTGCGGATAAACTGTGTGAATTTTTAAGTAAATCCCTCTGCCAGAACTTTTTTGGACAAGAATTTTATTTTCGCGGATTTCGAGAAAAATTGGATTTTTGTTAAATATTCTGTAAATGTACTCTTTCTAAATACTTTGTATCAAAAATTCATCACTTTTCTACTTTTAAATTTTATATTTTATCTCAACAGCCTAGGGTTTCGGAAAAAAATAATATGACTCCATTAACCCTTTTGGAATTGGGGTCACATATGACCCCAATCTAATAAAGGACGATTTATTCAAAAAATTCAAATATTATTGCGATATATCTCTGGTGCAATTATCTGCTTATTGCTCACGAATATAAATTAAAACAACTTTTAACCAATTTTGTTATAAAATTACTTTATGTAATAAAGTAATAGTTGAATTTATTGCTGTCTCAGCCACCAATTTGGTGGATATTGATAAAAAACGCCAAAAAAAAAAAATTTCAGGTCAATCGTTGAAGATGCCATTACTTGTAATGGTTGACATTTTTCGTTTTTTTATATGCGGTCGCTTTATATTATCTTCAATGTCACCTACATGTTTTGAAACTTCTACCATTTTATTTCCCAGTTTTAAATAGTTTATTAAATAAAAGTAAATTTCAAATATAATATATATAAAAGGTAATATTAAATTAATACTTCTCTTAATGGAATAAATTAACAAATTAAATCAAAGTGAATTTCAAAAAACGTCCTATTTTTTAGACATATGACTTAAGTTGTTTTAATTTATATTCGCGAGCAATAAGCAAACAATTGCACCAGAGATATATCACAATGGATAATTTTGATCTCAGGCGCACTGAAGGGTTAAATAAATATAAATTAAACGAATTATTTTTCCTAAATTCTAAATAGTGGTATCAACGAGTCTATTAGAAAAACTCGTTTTAGGTCATTTTTATTTTAAAATATCTTAAAATCCAAAGCTGGCCTTGGCAAATAATGGGTTAACGTGCTCGGCTTTATCCCAAATTTTTGGAGCGAAACTTCTACACATTTGGTTATCTAAAAATTGGACAGCGCTTACAAAATATTTGAATTTTTTACATTAATTGTCTTTTATTAGTTTTGGGCCATATGTGACCCCAATTCCAAAAGGGTTAATGGAGTCATACTATTTTTTTCCGAAACTCTAGTCTATTAGATAAAATATAATATTTAAAAGTAGTAAAGTGATGAATTTTTGATACAAAGTATTTAGAAAGAGTGCATTTACAGAATATTTCACAAAAATCCAATTTTTCTCGAAATCCGCGAAAATAAAATCCTTGTCAAAAAAGTTCTGGCAGAGGGATTTACTTAAAAATTCACACAGTTAATCCGCAACATGTATTTAATAAAACCTTAAAGCGATAGATTCATTTTTTTAAATTTTGTTTAAGAAAATTATTTCAAACTTGAAAAAGAAGTTTTAAAAATTTTATCAAAAAATTTCCAATTTTCGGTCTCAGTGCGCAATATGTTAACAACGTGGTAATAAAACAATACTTCATATTTGAGTACTTATAAGTATAGAGACCAAAAAAGAATGATGGCTTTAATCAATTTCTCAAAGTTGAAAAAAATGCCATCAAATTTCATGACCTAGTTTTTTTTGGCGCAGAGTTGATCTGGGGCATTTGCTATTTCTTGGCGAGGTTTCATACGCTTTTGAAGTTTTATAGCCTTTTGAAAGGATAATTTAATACTTATACCGAATTATGGAACAGCTTGTAGGAAAAATTAAATTATAGAACGAAATTTTCGTAAAATCTGAAAAAAATCATATTTTCCTCATATAAACACACTTGAAATTTTCAATCGCTTTGTGCCACGACTAAACATTTTCTGATTGGCCCAAAACTTTGTATTTCTCAGTTTTTTTGCTATTCGCATATTTCTGGGGGGTGAGACCGACAGTTTGAAGTTTTTTTTTATTAAGTGCCACCCTAGTGGAATAAACTCCAGATAAAAAAGTTTCCTGACAGCTACAGAAAATTGAAGTTAAATATCCACAAACACTGCTCCATCTTTTCTAAAATCAATGAATTGTCATTTGTAGGGGCGTCCACCGAGCATTGGTTAATAATAAAAACTAGCAAATTCCAGCGCTCGAAATTCGAGTGCAAATTCTAGAAAATATTATTTTTTCATTAAATAAAGACCCTGTATTCATCACAATTCATCACATTTTAAATGAAGAAAACAAACTCAACACATTAACACAAACACAATAACAAATTTAATATATACACACATAGCATTGTATAATTTTATGTATGTGTTAGTAGCAACCTTAAACGATCATAACTCCAAAAAAAAAAATGTTCCAGACGATGAAAATATGTAGATCTGGTTAACAGCTAAAAAGCTAAATTTTTTGTCAAAATCGGGGGGAAACTGTGAAACTTACATCGGTCACAAGAAATCGCCTAGCCTATTAATATTACAGATAAGAATGAACAAAAGTATGCAATATAAAATATATATGTAATATACAAAACTGAAATTTGATTGTCATAACAGAGCTTCAATTAGTTGTGATATCCGACGTATATGCAATTAAATTGTACAATTAATTCCTTTAAAATGCGTATGTATGTCTGCACACATTCTATGTGGCATGGATGGGAATGCCATCATATACGAGTGCGAAACATACAATGTGAAACGAAGCAACTTAACAAATTGCAAATTCTACAGCAACACAAAAATGGCTGGAAAAAAATATATATTTACCATACGTGTATGGAGTGCAAAGAAAAATTGCATCTTTTTATACCAAGAACATACAGATTCTCATATACATCTAGTAATAGTAGCAACAGAAGTAGACCCGACGAGTGTTGAGTTGTAACCGAAATTAATGGTAAATGTCAGAACGATATGTTTACTGTTTTATTTGTATTTACACTATAATGCTGGAGTCGAGTTGTATTGTTTTGTGAACAAATGAAACACAAAAGAGAAACGATAAATTTGCTTTCTACTCCAGGCATAAAGTAACATTTTTTTCTCTAGAAAAAAAAAAAAAAACAAAAAAAAAGTGATGTATGATATTCTACTCTTCATATATTGTTGTTGACAGTATACTAAATGTGCACACATACAATAAGTGACTCCTACTAAAGATATGTCATTTGCCATCATACTAACATACTACTGCTTAATATTAAACCTACTGGCCAAGCTCCCCATCATTATCATTATCCTTATCCTCAGTAGTATGGTAGCTATCATTATGTTGTACTTTCTGTTGCTTTATGAGTGCATTTGCCATATGGAAATATACTATTATAATTTAGACACTCACACGGAAATTTATAATAATACTTTGAGGAAATTTAACTATGAAATATATAGAAATCGGGCAAATTTTTTTGAAAAAGATCAACTACTTTTTCACCACAACGTATAATTGCACAAAACTACAATATTATGCTACAATTTTTCTGCAAGTGCTTGTTGTCTTTTTTTTAAAGAAATATTATGTTACTGACATAAATGGACATAGGACAGATGAAAACATTTTGTTTGTTGAGCAAATAAAAAAAAGGAATGAAGAAGACATTGACTTCATAAGAATGACAAACTTAAATTGCTCGTACTGTTCCTACGAAAATGTTGATATATGGGACACTTACAAATTGATAAATGTATGAAGATTTTTTGACAATGAAATTGCTTATATTTTAGTGTCATTTAAATAACTTGTTTGTATAGAAATTAATTAAGATTTTGTGTGCTTTACTAAAAATCCAAATATAAATGGAAACAATTACATTTGTTGTTAAGAACACACACTTCATAATGTTACAGCCATTGAAGGTTGGATCAAATGGATAAGTTAGCAGAGATATAAAACACTGTATTTTCTACTGATAACATAAATGGCCACACAATTCTAGGTACAGACACATTCCGGGTAATTGTAGAGCTGACGATCTTACAAGATTCGGAATTACATCCGACAGGAAATGGAATACAGCTCCCACCTATGGGCATTAGCTTCGAAGTCCATTTTGGAGATACTGGAGAGCGTGGTGCTCCTTAAGGCCAGTAGGGTATTCAAATTCATTGCCTCGTTGGATCATGCGAGGTTGTATTTGCAAATTCGTTTACGACTTTTCCATCAACCATGGTCAGGTGGAACTCTTAACTACATTCATTTTCCTTCTCTAATTTTCAGCACTTAGGGCTCACTCTTGTAAATTTGTTCTTCAATGTGCTTCACCCTTGAAAATTTAAAAATTAAACATTATTGGGCGGTAATAATGCACTAATAACGGCCATGTATATTTCCTGTGGCTGGAAACATTAAGAAACATTAAACATTTAAGACGCCATAAATATATATCCGCCTGATATTGTAGCGTCACACACTGGGAATTTTTGTATGGAGGTGAGGAAAAAAAACGATATAGGTCGCAATTTAAGAGATAACTCAATGAAATTTGGAACATACATTTATATTGGGCCGAACCCTGTTGAAAATGGTGAAAAGCGGTCCATGTTTGGACCTAGCGCCCATACAAATTTTTCAGAAAAATTCGCTTAAATTCCACTAGGATCGGTAAATATGGATGAAATTTGGTGCGTGGGGTTGTTTTATCCAAGAACTGATCCTGTTAAATTTCGGCGGTAGCGGGCTACTGGGAGGGGCCCCCATACAAAGTGAATTTTTAACATCATATATCTGGAGTTCTATGATAACGAAAGCCCTGAAATTTTGTTTTTGATGCCAGAGTATGAATTTAAATAGTCTTGCCAAAAATGGGTGGGATCGGGCTACTGGGCGGGCACAAATTTAATTTTATTTTTTTCTCGTTCGTCGGCACTTGTTGAATGACAAAAATCGATCAATGAACAACTAAAAATACTACGTATTTTTCAATATTTTACTGTCAGGTACTTATGAATGGGCGTATATTTCGAAACGTTGCAAAACATGAGCACTAATAAATGAACAGGGTCTTCGAAAATGGGCTATCTCAGTACTTTGCTAAAATTAAAAATTTCTTTTTAAATTTTTATTTTTGAATGACTGTAACTTTTTTGATTTAAACGGTTTTGAAGTGAAATAAATTTTGTGTAATTTTGTGGCTTCCATACTATTAATGTTAAAAATGTAAAATCAATGAGTCATTCCAAAATTTAAAAAAAAAAATTTTTAAAAAGGTCCAAATTTTCCGAAAATTTCCTACTTAATAGAGCATAACTCCTGCCAGTAAAAAGCAGTCAGAAAAAATCTTGCACTCTTCTATAGTCCAAACCCTCCCCTATACTCATATTCCCCATTATACATCCGCCAGTTTCCGCCCGTGTGCACCAGAACAATTTTTCTGACCCAAGGTTAGATATTTTCTGCAAAATTTATGAATACAAAAGTTGCCCACTATGTGTTAGGATATATTAAGTTTGGTGATGTTTGTAACTGCCAAAAATATTGGACCTTTATCCATTTTTTATTACACGGATCGACTCAAAAACACTTTCTGAGTCGATTAAACGATGTCCGTCCGTCCGTCCGAGTGTTATGAATACAATAGTTGGTCGTACCGGTGCACCGCGGTGTATTTTTTGCGTGTCGGTAGAGTTGTCAGGAGTTGTTATATACTTATGAAAAAGGGTTGAGATATAATGCGCTTAATTGTTACAGGTACATTTACATAGGTATCTTTCAAAAACATTAATAGTCTGAATTAGAGTTATATAGTTTAAATACCTGAC
Organism: Cordilura impudica; assembly: GCA_963682025.1. NCBI lineage: Eukaryota > Metazoa > Arthropoda > Insecta > Diptera > Scathophagidae > Cordilura > Cordilura impudica. Next base: position 264,988,764 of record OY821518.1, on the reverse strand, counting down.
AAAATGGGAAACAATTTAAATAACAGGTACATATATGGTAAAAAAAAACTAATGCGACATAGCCCTTTAAGATATAAGCAGGTATGCTTCACCATAAAAAGGGGTTAGGGTGTGGGTTTTTTATGCTTCTAAAAGTGGTAATAAAACATAAAAATTTGTAAATGGTAAAAAAAACTATTGCGACATAGCCCTTTAAGATATGAGCAGGTATGCTTCACCTTTTAAAAGGGGTTAGGGTGTGGGTTTTTATGCTTCTAAAAGTGGTAATAAAATATAAAAATTTTTATTTTACATAATTGCAAGAAAGAGTATTTATAATAATGTTTCCACAATTATTCTTCATTACAATTTGTGCAATGGCTAAATACTGTTACAGAGATCTGGTAGATATTTATTTTCAACGAAATGATGTAGACGATATAATTTTGCACATAGTGAGCAACAACATCTTTAAGAATTGTAACCTAGAAGACATTGAAATGCACAAAGGAAAAATTACTAATTTTGCATCGAATTTGAAAAGACGGTACATTGAATGCTCTCATAGCAAGGCAAAGATGTACAAACGTTACCAAGACTGGTTAATAAAGGAACTAATTTTTGAGAGTGCATCTACAACTGCCAACGAAAGTGGAAAAAAGGGTCGACCAGCAAAACCAATTGACGGATGTAGTGAAAGATCTCGAAGGCGTAAGCTGGAGAATATCAATGAAGAAATTTCTGAAAGAATTATTAAGGATTCATTTTTGCACCAAATTCAACCAACCCAAAATAAAAAAAATAAAATTGAAATAATTGAAAAAATAGTAGAAGCGAGGCGCAGAAAGAGGATTTTTAAAAGCATTCCTACACCAATTGAAGATAAGAAATTTACGGCGGAAGAAGCGTTCGCCCTATTTTTGGATTTGAAATTGACCAAAAATCAATATAAGGAATTGCGGAAGCGAACCAATGAAAAGAATTGTGGTATTTTTCCAGAGTATCGAGATTTAGTTTCCGCCAAAGAAGAATGCTTACCTTCACAATATATGATATGATGTTTTAGCTTTTACAGAATCATGGCTTAAATCTGGGGTTAATGATTCTGAAGTTTTTTGTAATGAGTATCAAGTTTACAGGAAGGATCGTTCAGTTAATGACGGTGGTGGTGTTTTAATAGCTGTACATTGTTCAATTTCATCTGAGTGTATAAATTTTGATTTCTCCAGTGAGTTTGATATTGAATATTTATGTGTTCACTTGACATCATTGAAAAATCATGTATATGTCACTTGTTCTTATATCCCTCCGAAGTCAGATACAAAAATTTATCTTGATCATATGAAATTGATAGGTGATGTAGTTGGTAAGCTGGGTGCAATGGATACTATTTTAGTTTTAGGAGATTTTAATTTACCGGATATTTCATGGGATTTTTGCCCAGATAAAGGTCATTTATTACCGTATTCACTTTCAGAACGTATGAGGGTTTTCTTTGATAATATTTTTGAATATTGTCTTCTTCAGTTCAATAATGTCTATAATTCAAGTCGAAGACTACTTGATCTTGTTTTTTCAAATACAACTAATATTTCACTCAATAGATCTTTTCCTTTTGTTTGTCCGGAGGATAAATATCATCCGACTCTTGATATTTGCCTTGAAGGCATTATTTCAGACCCAGTTGCTATACCAGAAATTAAAAAAAGTTTTAATTTTTGCCGAACGAATTTTCATATATTGAAGACCAGACTATCTAATTCGATATGGCCGGCTAACAATGGTGATCTTGACGATTTGACAAGCATTTTTTACAACATTATAAAATCTTATTTTCTCGAATCGGTTCCTTTAGTAGTTAGAAAGGATTCTGACTTAGGTCCTCGATGGTTTACAAAGGAGTTAAGGGAGCTTAGAAATGAAAAGAGTAGACTGTTTAAAAAATACAAGAAAAAGGGTTGTTCAATTAGCTACATGTGTTACTCAATCGTTAGACATAAATATAACGTTATGAATCGTAAGTGTTATTCTGAGTATTTGAGTAAAATCAAACAGAAATTCAGGGTAAATCCTAAGAGTTTTTACGATTTTGTTAACTCAAAGAGGAAAGTTAGCGGGTTCCCTACGTCGATGAAACTAAATGATACGGAATCGTCGAAGCCTGTCGAAATTGCGAATTTATTTGCAAATTTTTTCCAGAGCACATACTCTGCCAATAGTCGTTTTAGTTCAGGCTATCCTTATAATATAAAAACCTTTAACGTTTTTTCTGACATAGTCATAACGGAGAGTGAAGTTTTACAGAGTTTAAAATCTTTGAAATTCTCTCATGTTCCTGGTCCTGATGGTATTCCATCATCTATTCTTAGAAAATGCGCTAATGAGCTATACATTCCACTCACTAAATTGTTTAATTCTTCTCTCTCTTCTGGATATTTTCCAACTTATTGGAAGGAGAGTTTTATTATACCTCTTCATAAAAATGGTAATAGGCGTTGTATTGATAACTACAGAGGCATTGCTAAGCTGAGTGCTATACCTAAATTGTTTGAGAAGATTGTTACTGCCAGATTGAAACATATGGTGGGTAACTTAATATCTCCCTACCAACATGGTTTTGTTAAGGGTAGGTCAACAGTGACGAACTTACTTGAGCTGTCTACCCACATATGTAGAGCTTTTTCATATAATTTTCAGACAGATGTTATTTATACCGATTTTAGTAGCGCCTTTGATGCTGTTCATCATGAACTTTTATTATTTAAACTTGATTCTTTGGGCTTCCCACCTAGGTTGTTGAAGTGGGTATCGTCTTACTTGAAAGGTAGATCTCAGAAAGTTGTTTTTAGAAATTGTTCTTCATTTTCTATTTCTGCCACTTCAGGTGTTCCACAAGGTAGTCACTTGGGTCCAGTTCTTTTTGTATTATACCTTAATGACCTTCCTTCCGTTGTTCGTTTTTCTAAAGTATTAATGTATGCAGATGATGTTAAACTCTTTTTATCATTTGAAAATATTGATACTTCGAAATTATTGCAGGAAGATTTGGTAGGACTGACAGATTGGTGTAATGTAAATAATATGTCCTTAAATTTCAGGAAATGTAAAAAGTTATCCTTTACCAAAGCAGCGTTGATTCCTACAGTTTATTATATTGATAGTAAATGTCTTGAAAATGTTACAAATTTTCTTGATTTGGGTGTGTTATTGGACCATAGATTACGGTTTAACTTACATATCGATTCTTGTGTTAATAAGGCAAAATCTCTTTTGGGTTTCATTAAAAGGTGGTCTAAGGAATTTGATGATCCTTATGTTACTAAACGTTTATTTACTTGCCTCGTTAGGCCTACCCTTGAGTATGCATCTGTTGTGTGGTCACCTAATTATTCTTGTTATAGTGATAGTATCGAATCAGTTCAGAAACAATTTCTTTTATTTGCTTTGCGTGGCCTAGGTTGGAGTAATAACACTGATTTGCCACAATATGAGCACAGATTGAAACTTATAGATCTTCCTACACTTAAAACTAGAAGAATGATGTTAAATATTACATTTATGGTAAAATTAATTAATGGTGAAATAAATTCATGCTTTCTTCTTAACGAAATAAATTTTAACGTTCCTAATCGGGTCACAAGATATTATATACCATTGAAAATACCGTTTTGTAGATCTAACTATGAACTTTTTAATCCATTACGTGTCCTGTGTAAATTGTATAATGATTATTATGATCTGTTTTCATTTTCTGACCCAATTCATAAAATTAAAAAATCTCTCTTGCGTAATATTTGATTATTGGTTGCCAACTAGAACTACAATATCTGTAGCGTGTTTAACCCTACTGTCAATTTTAATTATGGTCCTGATCACATTTATTTGTATTCCTGATGCCCTCATGTTCCTAATCAATTTATCTGTGTTCCTGATATTCGGATGTCCTGATGTTCCAGATCAATTTCAATGTGTTCCTGATGTTCCTGATCACTACTCTACTTTGCTGGCTATTATAAGTTATTTGTTGATTGTTTTGTGTTTATTCCACCTCTTTTGTCTCTGTGTCTACCTGTATATGTAATCTATCTGTGTTGTAATGTGTTCGTTTTGTAATGTGACCATGTGGTTATGTGTTTCTTGTTATGTCAACTTTAATTTCGTCCCTGATATCCTAATGTTCCTTATCAATGTCATGTTACTGATGTCGTGATGTTCCAGATCAATCTAATGATGTTTCTGATGATATTTTGTCTTGATATTTCTGTGCAATATAATTATGTTCTTGATGTTCCAGACATATATAATTAAGTTCTTGATGTTCTGAAGTCCTAATTTAATTATGTTTCCTGGTGTCCTGATGTTTCAGATCATGGTAATTATGTTGCTGATGTTCTGTCGCCCGGATGTTGCTGCTCTGTCTATTTCAAAATTATTTGTTTGTGTCTACCATTATATGTAAAGTATCCATGTTGTAATGTGTCCTTTTTTTTGTTATGTCTTCTTGGTATGTGATCTGTGTTTCTTCTACTTTTAAGTCGTTACAATTTTGAACTTATGTTTGTAGTATTTTTTATTAATAATGTTAGTCATTTCAATTAAAATGACCGTTTGTAATACAATTATTATTATTATTTATTATCAATATTATTATTAGATTATAATTATATTATTATTATTTAAATGATCGTGTAACAATATATTTCAAATCCAGCTGATGTTATAAATTACTGTAGCTGATGTAAATAAATAAATAAAATAAATAAATAAATAAAAAATCTGCTATTAGTGTCACTTCAACATCAGCAGAAATAAAATTGCAAGTTCTCCTTGAACATACTGCAGAACGATTGCTAAATACGCTTGATACTGATCATTTAAAAAAATTGGTAGTGGCAGCGTTACTTTAATTTCCAAATGGGGATGTGATGGATCCTCTGGTCAGAAACAATACAAGCAATTTAATGCCGAAAATTCATCAGATGCTAATTTATTTATTTATTTATAGCGGTTTAGAGCCGTCAACTTGTAGAGCACCAGAAATTGATATAGGGAAAAATGAAATTACTTCTTCAATAAAATATTGCAGAGCAATAAAATTTGCATTCAAAAAGGAAACCAAAGATGTCATAACTGAAGAACTTCAAAAAATAAATGATCAAATTAAGGAACTTCAACCAGTAATATTTAAATTTGATGACCAAGACATTGAAGTACATTTTAAAATGTGTCTCACAATGATTGATGGAAAAGTTGCACAAGCTTTAACTGGAACAAAGTCAACGTCAAGCTGCATTATATGCCAAAAGACATCAAGTCAATTAGGCCTACGAATTTGGAATGTCCCCGCTTCATGTCACGCTTCATGGAGCATTTTCTTAAATTGGGTTATGATTTGGAATTTGGTCCGTTAGGCGAAACAGTGAGAAAAAACAAAGAAAATGAAGAAAAAAGAAAGCAAAAAAACAAATTCAACAAAAATATCTACAGCTAGGCCTCATAATCGACCAACCAAAACAAGGGGAAGGAAACACAAATGATTGAAATACTGCAAGGAGATTTTTTTCTGATCCTATCACAGGTGTGGATCATGATCCTATCACAGGTGTAGATCATGATCCTATCACAGGTGTAGATCATGATCCTATCACAGGTGTAGATCATGGATTAATAAGACGATTCAAAATCATATTACAAGTTCTAGCATGCAGCAGAAAGATAAATGCAAAAAAATTTGGAGAGTACGCCAATAAAACAGCTATACTTTATAATGAAAAATACTCTTGGAGATATATGCCATCCACAGTTCATAAAATTGTGTACCATGGGGAACAAATAATTCAAAACAATATGCTACCAATAGGAGATCTATCTGAAGAAGCGCAAGAAAAAAGGAACAAAGACTACAGATTCTTTCGCGAGCACAATACAAGGAAAATGTCCAGATGCTGTACTAATGGAGACCTTATCACTATTTTGTTGTGCACTTCAGATCCATATATGTCCAACATTCGTCAAAAATGGAAAACTACCTCTATTGAATTAGACGAAGAAGCTAAACAACTTCTAGAAGATGAAAATCAAGGCTATTTAGAAGAAATTTTTACTAAAATTGGTTGATTTAAAGTACTTTTTCATTACACTAACAAAATTTATATATTTTACAATAAAAATTGTTATATTTCATAAATTTACCATAAAAACTGATATATATACATATATTTAAAAAGACAATATTTGAAACTTGAAACATTGAAACTTCTCTATCTTGAACCAATATAAGGTAACATTTACGTTCGCTGCTTAATAAATTATATTTTAACTAGGGATCTTTCAAAAAAAAAAAAAACATTTGGCCCTTGTGCACATTAGGACTAAAAAGTTTACGGGGGCCAAAGTTTGGCATTTTCTGAAAAATTAACTTAAAAAATTGTTAAAAAGTATTAGTTGTAAAATTAACTGAAAAAATAAGACATTATATTAAAAAAAACCTTTTTTTTACCTTTTAACACTTCACTTTTGTACTAAAATTCAACTACAAATGAAAATGTATTTTAAACCCTCCGTAACTTTTTTTATTTTCAGTCGAGAATTACGTTTTGTAGCAAAACTTAAAGGCTAAAGGCTCACCTACCAAACAAGAAAAACCGCATATTAAAATTCCAATCCAATCAAAAGTTATAGATTTTTGACCGCCTTCTCGTCAAATGGTCCACTGTGCGGCGGTGGCAGAGAAATTGATTTAAAATTGTTCTGCGGTAGTGTTACAACACCTTTAGTTTTTCCTGTATTAATACTGGTTGTGTCGCAAATTATCATTTTTATTGACTTCATCAAATAAAATTTTTCTAGGGTTTCTTTGATGCCATTGAAAATAGTTATCGCTTTCCCATTTTCCAGAAATAATGCAGCTACTTTTATTTCTTGAGATTCATTTTTTACAACAACTACCTGTACTTCTTGTCGTCCAATTTTTTTACCATCGAAATGGAGACACCAATTCTCATATTGTAAAGACTGTTTTATCATTTCTTCCTTTTTCTCTGCAGATTTATAAACAGCTTTATAAATTGCTTGCTGTGAAGGAATTGCAATATCGACCCCTGAATATGCCACTTCCTTGAATATTTTTGCTGCTTTCCTAGTACTTACTTTGGTAGTATTTACTAACGTTACTGCTGGATTTATTAATCGCTTTGTTATTCCAAGTCTTAAAGGTGGCTTATAATCGTTATCATCTTTAAATAAATCATCGTTCATTGACACAAAGTCAGTGTCTCCATCATTGAGCATTGGAACAGAGTCGGAGTCTGATTCTTGGACACTTATTTCAGATTTTGGTGCAGTGTTTTCGAACGAAATATTAAAATTTTTATCAAACTTTTTAGCAGTTTTTGAAGTTTTGATACCTCTCTGGTATGCACGAATCAAAGATTCCACTTTCCTTCTTATAGATTTGGTAGCCAATTTCGGAATATTTAGTTTAGTCCATAAATCAAATAATTCTTGTCATATAATTTTATACCTCTCTGTTTTTAATTATTCTTTTTCATATAACGCATTAAATCTTCCAATGACTGTTTTTTTTTAGGTATTAGGTTCAGTTCACATAACGAAATATCGATACTTGGAAAATTTTTACATTTATTTTCAGAATTTTTTAAATTTTGGGTCCACTTATCCGCGGTTTTCCGAGCAACAATTTCGCTATGTTTAAAAGACATTTTAAAAAGTTGAACGAAAACAAACGTTTAAATTCGATTATATAAAATTAATGCACAACAAACTTACAAATTGGAGTAATACTCCAATTGGAGTAATACTCCAAATTGTAAGTTTTTGGATATCAAAAGTGACAGCGCCTGTTTTATTTATAAAAAATTTTTTTCTTTTACAAGTAGTATTTTGACCAAATTTTTTCGTCACTAGATTTTTGCTATTGTTAAAAAAGTTTTCGCACCATGTTTAATAAAGTTTGAAATCAATAGGTCTCAAAAATAAATAAAAGTTAGTTAAAAAAAAATTTTATATATTTTTATACTTTTAGTAATAAATTATAATATTTCGCAAATTTGCATAAGACAGCGTAGGTAAGTCGCAATATTTTATCACGATTAACTGAATTTATAGAGAATATTATTCAATATTTAATGGAAAAACTTATAACTTATTTACCATTTAATGAATTTGTAAAGAAAAAATATTTTCTTTTTTTGTAGAACTTACTGATCCCAAACTTAATTGCATTTGACGCGGAACCTTTTTGAACGATATCGAAAATCTAAAGATGCAGTTCTTATTGTTTTTTATGCACTACATGGTATGGATAGAGCCATTTTGATATTTTCAAAAATTTTAAAAAAGTTGTATCCCTAATCTTCATACGAGATATCATTTTTTTGTTGTTTTTTAACTTTAATTATAAATTTTTCCAATATGGGTAAAATAGCTGAATACATGTGTTGTCGGCCATTATCGAAAAAAGGAAAATGTAGCAAACCATATTGTATTAAAAGTGACGCTTTTATTGAGATCAAAAACATTAAAGATTCAATTTTACCCAGTGCCAAAATTAGTTATAGTTGCTTTTCGAATATTCATCGAAAAATTATCAATAATTCCATCGAATTGTCAAATGTCGCAGCTATTGATATCAACAAAGCTCAAGAATTGGAAAATGATGCTTCATACGCCCAAGATTTTGAATTCAACGAAATTTTAGAAGAGGACAATGATGCTTCAGACGCTCATTATTTTCCAAATAATAGAAATATTATAATTGAGCTTAATAAACTTTTAAATTTCATTGGAGCTAAGCAGCTTAGTGTAGACGTGTGTAGAATCCCAGTTGGTGATCGGAAAGAGGAAGCAATCGTGTTTGCACTGAAATTTGCAGAAGAATTTTTAATATTGAACAGTTTCAAGTTGAAAACAATAATTATCAATAAAAAATTGGGCAACTTAAAGATAAATATACTTCCGAGCATACGACAAAAAATAAAAAAACCAAATTTTAACAATATTGCCAAAATCATGGACCACAGTTCAAATTTGGCACCACTCATCATATGGCTAGTAAGGCCAAAGCATTGCAAAAAAGTTCTGGTCAACTTGTCATTGAACCTCCTCAAAAACGAGAACATTTGGTTCAGAAATTTACAAACTTTTATTTGAGCGATTCAATTAGTCGTCTATGCCCGGAATAAAGGACTATACGTTCGTAAAACAAAACGGAATTAACGAAAAATTTCAAAATCAACTCATGCTATCAACAGTGAATGAGGCGTTTTTCCGGTTAAAATCAGATTTTCCAGAAGAAAAAATATCAATTTTCAAAATTTTATACTCTTCGACCCGAAAATTGTGTTTTGCCCAATTCGAAGGGTGTACACAAAGTATGTTTGAGCTCTATTCATGAGAACTTTCAAATGCTTCTTCAAGCAATAAAAATTCCACCGGATCTTGGATTTTTAAGTGAAGTTGATTGTGTGGCAAAAATTACATGCTCAAATGGGTCCGTTAAATGTTTTTGAGAATCTGTTCGGATTGTGAAAATATATCTGCTTTTAAAGAAGAAATTGAAGCATTGTTGGTGCAATCAAACGATGGATAACAATACATCGTTGTAACTTGAATGTAATCCTCAAACCGGTTAACCAATTATGCGAATACTTTTTTCATCACCTTACAAAATTTTCATATCATTATATCGCAAAATCTCAAAATTAATACATAAAGTACAGAAAATCTGTTTTACAACCGGATGAAATTCTGCTAGTTGGAGATTTTGCTGAAAATTTTTCTTCTTTACATGCGAATATGGTAATTTTTAGAATTAATCATTAAGTCATTCATTATCTTTAATTGTTCATATCATCAACTTTGGGTTATATAGGTTTAATAATTTCATTCGAGCAATTTACAGGCAATGGTGCACCCATTTGTAGTCTATCATCGAGATTCAAAACTGTTCTGGTGCACACGGGCGGAAACTGGTAGGTATACAGTGGAGTATAGGCGTGTAGTGGAGGGTTCGGATTTCTGAAGGGTGTAAGACTTTTTTATGGCTTTTAATGGTAGGAGTTATGCTGTATTAAATATGAGATTTTCGGGAATTTTACTTTACTTAATTTCTAAACGACTCAGTGACTTTATATTTCTAACATTAATAGCTAAGAGGTTACAAAATTTTTGCAAAATTTATCTTACTTTAAAATCTTTTAAAACAAAAAAGTAACGGTCATTTAGAAATTAAAATTTACAAATCAATTTTTACTTTCAGCAAAATAGTGAGAAAGTCCATCTTCGAAGACCCTGTTCGCTGTGATATACCTGAAATAGAGTCGCAATTTTTTGACTCCCGAGATTCACTGGTATTTACTTTGAAATAAATAACATAGCTTTAAAACCGGTAACCATAAAAAAATTATGCGCCGTTCAAAATATTAAACATTTCACAATCTGTCAATCTTGTACAAGGAAAAAACATCAATCTTTTTTTGGTATATGAAGCCTTCCTATCAAATGTATCAACGTTCTATCTTCCTTTAGATTGCATAGTTATCGCTTTGTGGATTTTGCTGTAGCCAATGGATTTCCGTTCAGGCCAAAGGATCCGCACGTGCCTTCGTTGCAATGAATATGACATATTGAGTATATCGTTCATTGCAGCATGAAAGACGTTTGGAATAATTGCAAAACTTATATGTTCTTTGTTGATTTTGGATAGCTGGTGCATGATAATCATGTCCAGTTGCATCCTTCTTTGTTTGGATGAGTTCAAAGCATATGAATATTATTCCATACGAATTTACAAACATTTACGTTATTGAGACTTTTACTGTATTTAGAGAAATGTTCGTCTAAATCTTTATATCAATAATTTTTTTTCTAACCATTGCTTTTAAGAGTTTATGCGGTAATCTATGAATTTCATGCTCGACTAGAGTTTTGAATATACTATATTTTAGATGAAAACTATTTGTACATACGAGCTCCTTTGTGACCCGTTTCAATAGCAATCACATAATTTGGTATATTATCTGGTGGTTTTAATAGTGTTTTTGTGGGAAACCTTTGCAGTTTATCTGCATAAGCATTTCATATCTGTCTTCCATACGCACAGTGGCGCCCGTAGAGCAAACGAGGTTGCAAAAATCAAAATTTTGATGTGCGCCGACGAAGTTTTGAATAAACCCATGTTATAGGAAACTTTTCATCGATTTCAAATATGCTACTCTTAATAATATCACATTTTTAGTTTAGAAGATATAACCGTTCAAAGTTGGCCGACTTTCGGTTTTCAAAAAAACACACAATTTTTAGTCAATTTGTTGCGATTTCAGGTGTAATATCACGAAAAATAGGTAACGAATCGCCTTATTTTTTGTTTGTTTGTGTTGATTGATGTATTTGTTAAATGTATAATGATAAAAAAAAATTAACTGTTTGCTTTGTGTTTCTCCTGGTAAATCACTATTTAAAAGCTATCCGTTTTTTCACTATTTTTCAACTTTGACGGAAAATAAAAAAATCTGTATTTTTCTATATTTGCCATATTTGCAAAACATGTTCTTTGATTATTTCTTTACATAATTCAAAAGGTTTTATCTGCCCGTACGTGCCCGTTTGGCTTCTAAAGGTAAAAAAGGTTAAAAAGACATGGTTGCAGAAATTGTATGGGGTGCATCCCTTACATTTTTTGACTGAGAGTAGTTTGATCTAATAGTTTGAAAATTGCATTTTAAGTCGGTTGTCTACCTGTGAGCCTCTGCCAAAGTCTACTCCCAATATTCTGTTACAGACACAGGATGCACAAAAACTACTCATTGAAATTCACAGGTACGCACCTCACTTAAAAATTACTTTGGAGTACAAATGGTCAAGAACAATATTGAATTATGGTCCCTCCAGGTAGGCACAAATCTTATTTAGACACGAGCATAAAATAAAATTTCATAATTCAGCCTAAATCCATATGTATGCAGGGAACAGGTAAATTTTTAGGCATGGTAGCATAAGCCTATATATTGCAAAATAAGCATAATGCCTGGATTACGACTGAAAGTTGGCGCAACAAGTACTGAAACCATGGCGTTAAACAATTTAAAATTATTTGAACTGTTTAGAAGGTCAACCACACCAAAGTTTTTCACGGAAGCTGCTTTAGAAGAACTTGATAGCTTATACGGAAATATTGAGAGAAGCGAAATTATAAAAAAAGAATTTTTATCTGATATATGCAAATATTAAGGCAAAATGGGTGAAATCAAATCGAACCATTCAGAACTTCAACTCCAAATACGAGGACTGGCTTAATGAAGACACCGTCCTGGATATATCGGCAGTAGATAAACCCACCACATCAACCAGAGGAGCAAAAGGAAAGCCAAAAAAAAGTATTGAGGAGTGTTCAATTTTCACAAGAAAGAGGAAACTTGCCGATGCCACCAATGACTTGACCACGAAGCATTTATCGGACGCGCTGTCTATTAAATATACGAAGGATAGTGAAAGAGTTAGGTCGCAGATTACAAAATCTATTGCTGCTGCAAGCCCACTGCGACTAAAAAGGATTAAGGAAAGCATTCCCACGCCCACAAATGCACACATTAAAAAGTATGGTTCCGAAGAAGCCTCGGCCTTGTTTATGGACTTACAACTTTCCAGAGAAAAATATGAGATACTACGGGCATCCTGGATGCGACACGTGGCTGACGTTTTACCAGGATACAAGCATATTACGCAAGCCAAAATAAATTCACGACCACGGAAGTCTCTGTGAAAGCCAATCTGCAGGATCTCATGAGCCATACAGCAAAACGGTTGTTGGAGAGTCTTCCTGAAAATGAGGTGAAAATTCTTCCTGAGAAACTGACATTGATCAGCAAATGGGGCTGCGATGGATCATCCGGACAAAGCGTTTATAAGCAAAGGATATCTTCCTATGACGCTACAATATCGGACGGAAATATGTTTATGGCATCTGTTGTTCCTTTGCGGCTAAAATCTGATATTTCACTACACTGGAAAAATCCACGTCCGTCATCAGTGCATTATTGCCGACCAATAATGTTTCAGTTTGCAAGGGAATCGGCAGAACTCATAAGGACCACGGTGAAGGACATTGAAGAACAAATAAGCAAGATTAAGCCTACAAAGCTGCAAATTGAAGAAGGAAAATATATTGAATGCAATTACGAGTTCCACCTGACCATGGTTGACGGAAAAGTTGTAAACGAACTGAAAGGAACAACCTCAACATTGTCATGCCCGATTTGCAAAAAGAGTCAGAAGAACTTTGGTAATTTAAACGATTCTACAAACGAGGAGAATTACGAATATGGAATGTCATCATTGCACGCAAGGATAAGGTGTATGGAGTTCTTGCTAAAACTGGCGTATACCCAATACATCAATAAAGGATAAGGAAAAGATCAGAAAGAAGCAAATACAGGATGCTTTTTTTAAACAAGTTGGACTAAAAGTAGATTGTCCCAATCACGGATACGATAACTCAAACGATGGAAACACTTCTAGGAGATTTTTTGAAAATGATGAGGCAGTAACTAGAATCACTGAAATCGTGAAAAGATTGGGAACGATCTTGAATGTTTTAAACTGCAAAGAAAATGTCAATTCTACAAAATATGGAGAATATGCATCGAAAACTGCATCTCTTTTAGCAGAAATGTATCCGCAGAAGAAGTTGACCCCGACCGTCCATAAAATATTGGCGCATGGCAAAGATATAATTGAGTACCAGTCTTTGCCAATTGGAGAGCTTTCTGAAGAAGCACAGGAGTCTCTTAACAAATTTTATAAGAACTATAGATTGCAGAACACATTCAAAGCATCAAGGGTAAGGCTAAATGAGGACTTCTTCAACATGTTGGCAGCATCTTCCGATCCACTTATTTCTTCCCTGCGGCATGTGAAGTCACGAATAGAGTTGGAAAATAATTATAGTTTAGAAATGATTAGTCATTTAGATATACCTTCTCTTACGAATTGTGATGAATATTTTACAGAAAATTGAAAAAATAAATTTAAAAAAGAAGTATTTTTTTAATTTGTTGTGTAATAATTTAAAACATATAACCCTAAAGAAAAAAAATAAAAACAATCTAAAAATGTAAAAATAATTTTTTTAGTTACCATAAAATTTATTTTTCTACAAATTTTAACTTTGATAACCCATAAGTAAGCCCCTACAAAGCGTAGCACCCTTTCCAAATGCTCATTTCATAGGCTGAACAGTTGTCTATCATATGCTGTTTAAAGTGTTCAATTACGTTATTCAGTTCAAAAGATATGATTTTTGCAACGAAAAAACTCAAATGGCGCCACTGTGCGCCGTTCAAAATATGAAACATTTCACAATCTCTCAATCTTGTACAAGGAAAAAACATCAATCTTTTTTTGGTATATGAAGCCTTCCTATCAAATGTATCAACATTCTATCTTCCTTTAGATTGCATAGTTATCGCGTTGTGGATTTTGCTGTACTCAATGGATTCCCGTTCAGTCCAAAGGATCCGCCACGTGCCTTCATTGCAATAAATATGACATATTGAGTATATCGTGCGTTGCAGCATGAAAGACGTTTGGAATAATTGCAAAACTTATATGTTCTTTGTTGATTTTGGATAGCTGGTGCATGATAATCATGTCCAGTTGCATCCTTCTTTGTTTGGATGAGTTCAAAGCATATGAATATTATTCCATACGAATTTACAAACATTTACGTTATTGAGACTTTTACTGTATTTAGAGAAATGTTCGATTAAATCTTTATAACAATAATTTTTTTTTCTAACCATTGCCTTTATGTGGTAATCTACGAATTTCATGCTCGACTAGAGTTTTGAATATACTATATTTTAGATGAAAACTATTTGTACATACGAGCTCCTTTGTGACCCGTTTCAATAGCAATCACATAATTTGGTATATTTTCTGGTGGTTTTAATAGTGTTTTTGTGAAAAACCTTTGTAGTTTATCTGCATAAGCATTTCATATCTGTCTTCTATACGTTTGTATTGCCCTGCAGACGGCTTGAGATAATTTACATTTTGTATAGAATGATAAATGATACTAAAAAATTC
Organism: Cordilura impudica; assembly: GCA_963682025.1. NCBI lineage: Eukaryota > Metazoa > Arthropoda > Insecta > Diptera > Scathophagidae > Cordilura > Cordilura impudica. The sequence goes on along the minus strand of OY821518.1, from coordinate 264,973,680 downwards.
GTTCCACGTAATATTAATACAGCATCAACTTTAGAACATATGTGTTTTGTAAAAGCCATAGAAGGTGTTAACAAAAAACACAAGTATTTATATCCATTTACTACTTTGACTTCTAAACCACTAAACGACCACTTTTCCTTTTTCGAAAGAGCATCAGAACCTCCATATAGAACCTCCACCTCCATATAGAACAATAAGTTTCCAAATTTTGTATAATTTTTTGTAGAGAATTAATATTGTCTGATAATAGGACTATAACATCAGCATACCTAAGGTCTGTTATATTTATATCATCTATAAATGATCCACGTTCTAAAAGATCATGTAGTTTATTTAAGTACATGGCGAAGAATTTATAATAATAATATAACCTCGCCCGTCGTCTTTCGATTACGAGCCGCCTCTATACTGGACATAGGTTGTCTACAAGATTACTCCATCTATCTCTTCGTTCAGCAACTTCTTTGAGTTCCCCAATGTTGTTGTATCTTCGTCCAGGACCGTCTGCTTCAAGACCGTTTTGCTCAAGCCTGTTTATTTGACCCAAAATTGATCTTCGCCAGGTGGTTCTTGGTCTTCTTACTCTTCTACTTCCTTGGGGGTTGTATACCAAAGCTTGGTGACATACTTCGTCCGATGGCTTACGAATTGTATGTCCTATCATCCAAACTTCCTCCGCCGAACTTCCACATTTATGTCGTACATATCCGTCCTCGCCCAGAGTTCTTCGTTTGTTATTCTATTGGGCCAGAACACCTTAAGGATTTTGCGAAGACATCTTTTGACAAACGCGCGCAGTTTGTTTTGTATTGACTCCGTTACAAACCATGTTTTACATCCGTAGAGCAGGTCAGAAAGGACACAAGCTTTATACAGACGGATTTTCATGCTGAGGCTGTAGTCTTTTGAGCTCCATACCTTGCGTAGTTGAGTGTATGAGCCCAGCGCCTTTTTTGTTCTATTTTGCACATCTTTTAGGGTACCACCATTTTCAAATATTATAATTCCAAGGTAAGTAAACTCCTCAATACGTTCAACTTGATGCTCCAAGAAGTTTAGTTGCTCTGTTGACGTTGTGTTTATCCGCATTTCTTTGGTTTTTCCTACATTTATCTTAAGCCCAACTTTGGAGGATTCAAGTTCCAGGTCTTTAAGTTTGCTTTGCATATCAATAAACCTGTGGGAGAGCTCACATTTGTCGTCAGCATAATCTAGGCCCTCCAGTCGAGAACCAGGTTCTAAAGGATTCCACACAATGCCACGCGCTTTGTTCTCATTCGCACGATTAGTTACTGCATCTATAACGATCAGAAACAGTAGTGGCGATAACAAACAGCTTTGTCTAACCACAGAAATTGTCTGAAAAGGCTCGGACATCTTTCCTCCATGTAGAACCGTGCATTTAAAATTCTCATAACTGTTTTTGGTTATAGAAATGATTTTGTTAGGCACACCTATGTTCTCCAATTCAGTCCAAATGCACTCTCTGTGGATGGAGTCAAATGCTTTTTCGTAGTCCACAAAAAGAATGTACAGGGATGACCGCATTTCAACAGATTGCTCTATAATGATTCGAAGCGTATTTATCTGATCAACGCACGATATGCGACTTCTGAAACCTGCTTGCTCTTTTCGCAACAGTACGTCTGCTTGATGAATCGCTCGTTCCAGAATTATTTTCATGAAGATTTTCATCACCGTGCAGAGAATCGTAATACCACGCCAATTGTTGCAATCCGTTGCATCAGCTTTCTTTCGCAGTTTTACAATTGTGCCACTTGTCAAGTCAGACGGAAACGTTTCAGAATTCCATATTTGTACGAAGAGTGGTTGTAATATGTTTGCAAATAGTTCGGTGTCAGTTTTAAGAACTTCAGCTGTTATGTTTGCTGCTGCTTTGCCATTTTTTAGAGTTCTAATGGCGTCAATCACTTCATCCCTTGATGGAGGATCCGTTCTAATGGGCAGAGTGGTACCGTTGTTGTTTCTTGTAACGGTCACATTTTCGTTTTGAATATTTAAAACATTCATGAAGTGTTCTCTCCAACGCTTCAACTGTTCATCGACGTTGGTTATTAGCGTTCCATCGGAGGACATCACTGGTAATGCGCGTATGTTACCAGTGGCGGCAATTTTCTTTGTAATAACAAACAGGTCTATGGTCATATCGCGTATTCCTTTCTTTTTATCTTCTCGGACCGACCGTTTTACCTGTTTGTCTAGCAGTCGATATGGATTTTGTGCTTCCTTTCTTTTAGTTATAACGTTGATATAATTAATTTTATCTTTTTGACTTGCATGTTGATCAATCAAATCTCATGTTTGCGGAGATATAAAGTCTTCGTTCTTTTTTGCCTTGTTTCCAAGCTTTGAAACACAGGCATCGATTATAGCGGCTTTAATATTCTTCCACTTTTCATTCACTTTTCTGCCGACGTTGATGGTTCGATTACGTTATTCCGCACTCGCTCTAGGAAGGCTTCACGATGTCGCTGGGATTCTAGTCTTTCGATGTTGTATTTGGTTCTAGTCTGGCCTTGGGTTGAGTTCACATTTTTTAATTTAAAAACAATTCTTCCAGATAATAAGTGGTGATCTGTTCCAATATCCGCTCCTCTCTGGTTCCGGACATCACACAAAGAGTTACTCCATTTGGCGCTAACACAAATATGATCTATTTGGTTTTGCGTGATGTTATGGCGAAGAATAGCGGTGATAAAAATATCTTCGTTTAACGCCTGAGCTCGTCTGGAAATATTCGGCAATTTGAGTTGCACTCCTTACTGCTGATTTTATACGATTATAAATATTTTCAATGAAATTTGGGCATTGGTAGTTTTCTTGGGTTGCACTGAAATTGACGAAGAAAGCATAAGTTCTTTTTGTCGTGGAATTTGTGGTTTACTATTTCTGAAAAATTATAAATATTGTCGAGAGTCGAATATACTTTACGGACTCCAGTTGGAAATTTATTGTACCTATACAATTTATTTTTTATTCATAGGTAGTACAATACTTTTTTCGAATATCTCCACAGAACAGTTCTCATTTAATATTTTCATATAGATGACAGTTTAAATAATCATAGCCAGCATTAACGAAGAACTCGTACGATATTCCATACTCACCCGCTGCTTTTTCTTCCCTTAACTTTCGAAAGCATTAATCTTATTTCTTCTAAAGTAAAGATTTATCAGGGCCATCATCTTAAAGTAGGTTTGCAGCATACTCAAAATGTTTGAAGTTAACACTGGGATTTAGAAGTATGTCTATGAAAGAGATAGTTTTAATTTTGTTTCCTTTGGAAGTTGTCACCATTAGTTACTCTCAGCGATATAATTAAACTTTTGTTTCATTAGTCTGTAATAATTTCCTTTTTAAACTCTTTCTTTTTAGTTTACACTCTCTGTATGTCTGTCTGCCATGGAGCAACCCCATTACCCCTCACCCAATTGGTCTGAAACTTGGCCCATAGTCTTGTTCTGACTATTGATTAATTTTGGAGTAGTCACGCACAGTCGTGCATAGTCAGGCACAGGAACGGGGTGCTTTAAAATCCATTCGTCCATATATGATCGATCTGAAACTTGGTATATATAGTCACGCACAGTCAAGGAGGGATTCAAACCCCCGTTTTTGCTCATAGACTTGTTGTGGCCAAAGATTAATTTTAGTCATAGTCACGCACAGTCACGGAGTGATTTAAATCCCATTTCCACTCACCCAATCAATCTGAAACTTGGTCCATAGACTTGCTGTGACCACAGATCAATTTTCGAGTAGTCACGCAAAATCACGCACAGTCACGGAGATTTTCAGGAAAGAAAGAGTTTTAATAAAAACTGTTTTTATTTTTACAAATTGCTTGGAAAATGCCGTTTTGTTCTGTGTATTTTTGTTTCTGCACATCACTTTGAGATTTTCGATGTTTATTGAAAGCATTAATTGTTTTTGCCCTGCCAACCTTGCACTTTACTTTGAACCATCCCTTATTAAACTTCGTTTGTTTTCCTTTGGCTAGAGTAAGGTCATGTAAATCACGGATCTGTTGTAATAAAAGCCAAAGTTTAGTTCCATTGGTAGATGATCCGACCATATTTGATTCTCCACAAAAAAAGTTTCTACTAAGTTGAGTATATTTGGGTCAATAGAACATATATCATCATTCAAGTTGCCAAAACTACCTAGAAAAGTGAAGCAGCCCTCTTCCGTTCGTAGCAATCAATCCATCAAAAAGTTCTACCATATGCCGTTGCTATTTTATATATCGACAAATGTCGTTGTTATTTTATATATTATTTTATATATTATTATAATTATTGTCTGTCAGTTCAGATCAATACTACATAATTTAGCCTACTCAGTAAGAGTCTTATGAGATCAAGTTATAATACAAAACATACACTGGTCTGCTAAATAAAAATCAAATTTTAAAGAAATTTATACCAAAAAAAAAGTACTAAAAAAATTTTATAATAAAAACCATTGCTTAAAATTCTCTTACAAATATATTTTTCAAATCCACTTTTTATTAAAATGCTTCTCATATTGAATTTCCTAAAGAAAATACGATTTTCTCCTTAGAAATACCATAGAATAATATATGATTTTTATCATGTTCATAATATCATATCCTATGTAATGTACATATTATGCTTATTATAACTTTAAAAGTGAAAGAGGAAAATGTTCAAAATACTTATAACTTCCTTTAGCAGCACAAAAACGTGTATCGTTTAGATAAAAATTTTCTCATACAACATTAACATGTATAAATGTATTAAAAATATTTTTTTTGTTGCAATATAGAAAAAAAATTTCAAGTGGCACTAAATTTTTTGTTAGACGACATTAATATGAACATCTCCATATCATCTAAGGATTTTCATTTTTTCAACAAAGGATAAGTACTTTTAAGATACGTTTCTTCCTTTTCATAAATTTTTAGCATATAAACGGTATGTAAATAAGTATGTGTTTATGTTTATATGAGGGTTGTTTTGAATGTAAAGATTGTCATATTTTATTAATAATTTGAAAAAAATAAACTTCAAAGTAAGTACTAAAAGTAGAAAAAAATTTTATTAATCTTCAGGGAATACTTTTTTTATGTATTATACAGTTTAATTTGTAAATTTTGAGCATAAAAATGAAAAATTGTAAAAAAATGAATATTCTATTTCTTGATGTTGCACCATAAGCCAAACCGAACGGGAATGTTTTTTGTTTTTATTTTAAATAAAAGTTATTAAATACGAAGCTGTGGGTTCCTAGAAAAATTATTTTATACACAGAATTTTTATCCTGGCCCTAGATGGGTTATTGATGCCGTCATCTTATGGTTACGCCAGTCACTACTTTTTTGTTTTTAATGAAACATAAGTCATCAGACCTGTATATGTGACAGCGCATAGAGAAAGGGACCTAAGGGTAAACAAATCAATTTTCACTTCTTTTTTTTATGTGGACAACATCTGAGCATCGAATGAGACCGATCCCATGCCCAAAAAGTGTTCCCTCCGAGAGATATGCGCGTTTTATCGAAGTGAAGTCCACGATTCTAAGCGCAAATAGAGAGGGACCTAACGGTAAAATTTATTTATTTTCATATATTTATTTATTTTTTTCCTTATGAACAATTTAAAAAAATAGAAAAATCATTTTAATCGACGGTTCTTGCGAATTGGTTCCTTTGAACTTGACGGTACCGGTCCTTTATTTTTTTTCGATTTCTTCTTAACGTCTGCTACCTCCACTTGTTGAGGATTGTCCACTTCCACCGAATCTTCCTCTTCGTTTCCATTTCCAGAGACCAAAGGAAGAGGAGCAACCGAATCTTGTTTTGAATCGTCAAAACATAAACCCCGGATCTCTTTATAAAAGTACCATTGACGCTTCATCGATAACCCTGGTGACGGAATTATAATTGGTTTGTCATCGAAACTGGTATTGTTACTCAGATATATGTTTTCATTTATGCTGGCTGAATTCGCAAACAGTTTACACAGTTTAATCGATATTCCAATTAAAGTTTTATATTTAGTGGAGAAGTATGTGTCCCATTTTCTCCACTTAACAACAGGCTCACTTGCGTTTGGAAGTCGAATAGGTACAGGAACATTAAATCCATTACGAGATGATTTTCTAACACAATCAACTACATCCATGAAGCAGTCGACATTAGTTTGGGCATATTTTTATTTGAAAACTCCGAATAAACGATCAGGTGAAAACTTTGTATGTCCGGTTAACAAAAAGTTCAATTCAACTGACTCACATCTGGAAGTATCGACAAGGTGTTGTAAATATCGTAACATCGCATTGTTTTTATCTTGTGAAACACAGTTATCAGCGAATATCACTAATTTTTTAGTTGAATGCACTTCTCGTAGGTAGTAATCAAGCATTGATATTACTGAATTCGGACCTTTTCCAATGGAATCGCTTTCGTCAATACAGAAGATGTGTTGAACATTTTGACGTTCTTTTGTAATTCCGAAAATTGCTATTTTGCGACCTGATTTAAAATATGCGGTTCCAATTTGCTGTGGACCCGACGGAAAGCTAACATTTTGAGCATAATCCATAGATATTACTAGATAATCCTCCTCTGAAATACCTGGATACATGGTATTTGGATCAGGCTTGACTAATGTTCTCAAGTCGTTATAGTACTCTCGCTGAGTGCTGGCAGATTGCAAATGATCAGAATACACCTTCAATGCTGCTTCTTTTTCAACTTCAGTAACGTTTACTGTATTAACAGCATCTTTTGCAAGATTTCGACACAATTCGCACAAATCGTATGCCGGCTTCATTGTGACGATGACAATATTTCTTCCACAGCGTTTGGAAAGTGCGAAGTTTTACGATTTAAACAGAAGTCTTACTTTCAGTAGTTGGTAGTTTCAATAAACGATAATCACGATGATTTGGTTGACGTCCAGGTAAAGTGATAGCAACAGCTTCAGCAAAACGACAGATAAATGAAACAATTTCTTTTTTTCCAAAGTAGTTAAAGCATCTGTACGATTAATTTTATTCGTCATGCCATGTTCGCGTGGAAAACACCATTTTTGTCGTAATGTTCGATTATATTTTTGTAGCGTTTAATTCCGATTGTATACAGGAAGAAGTACATATCACGGCATATCGGCAAACTTCGAAAATAATATATCTGATTGTACCGTTTCTTCATAGCTCGCGATCGATCACCAACTTTTGACCTGAGCATTGCATCGTCACGGTGAGCTGCCAGTTGTGCGAGAATAATTTAATCATCTGATTCCTTATCTAAATTCATGAAAGACGTACGAAAATCCACAGCCATCTTCTTAGGGATCACTTCATTGCATTGATTTGAATAATACGGAGATATTTTTGAACCTTACCTTTTCTTCGCGTAAATCAAGATCAGATTTATCAAGGTACGTATTATCGGTATCATCTTCAGAGTCACTATCTGGTAATTCTGAGAAGTGATCGTCATCATCCTCGTCATGAGTGAAGCGATAAAGTAAATCTACTTCTTCAAATTCGTCCACCATTTCATCCTAAAACAGTCAGTAAGAATGTTATTAGTTTTAAATTATTTTTGCGAATAACATAATAAAGTTATGTGAAAAAATTTTCGTACTAACAGAGTGATATTCACGATTTAAAAGAATTATAAATGAGTATTTATTATAATTCACAATTAATAATTTCAGAAAATAAACCTGGATTCGAAAAACGCTAGCAAAATTGATATCAAACTCATGGAAACAGCGCGCTAGGTAGAAAACAGTAAAAACCAACTACACAAAACAAGAGGCAGGGACGACCTACGCGCGTTTTCAAGGTTGACCAACACGTTCCTGACGTCATGAGATATGCCGCTTTCACATGAGACCAATACCAACACGCTCAGTGATGGTACACCAAAGATACACGTATTTAAATCTTTAAAATGGCTCTACTGAACAAAACCGGTTTTTACCCTTAGGTCCCTTTCTATTTTGAATACAATTTTGTATATTTACAAAACGGTCCGGACTTATACTATAGTAAACAAGATAGTTTCTCAATTCACCTTCAATATCTCTAAATTCCAATAAAATTACGCAGCTCTTCTTTCGCAATGTGTGCACACAGAACACAGATTCGTTGTGGCTACCAAATTTATTACCAACCGAATTGCGATGAAGTAACCGAATTTTGAGTTTATGACAATTATAATTCTAAAATGAAATGTTGCTTTAAAATTTCTATTAATACAATCGAAAATGCAGTTGTTAAACTTTAGAACAATTCGATTGGTAAATTTCTTTTCTGTGTGTGGGTTTTTCCCCCTCAAAAAACCGCATATTCGTTCTTTTTAATTATCAGCAAATGCTGAGTCAAATCCTCATCGAGAAATTTGCTCATGTCGCTCCCAACAACGATAGTCTTTATAATTGCCTAAAGGAAATTTTGCCAGCAAAGGTAAGGAATTGTTGTGTACCCAATTAAATTGTATATCTTTGTTACCTGTTGGTAAGGCGAATGCGGAAGATCGGAGCATTGTTATTTTCAGCCCGCCTTTTTAAATTTCAAATGTCCATAACTACTACATTTATCAATGAAAATCTTTACATTTAAAAAATATATCCTATGTAACCTTCTTATATTATTTACATAAATATAAATGTATATTTCTTTTTTTAAACTACACTCCATTCCAAAATTTTAGAATCATCACGACATGGTCTTGCCATACTTTGAATCAATTTTTTCAAAGTTTCTGGAGTGATCTGGTGCCATACTTCCTGCACTTTATTCCAAGGGTCTTCATTGGATATGGGAAAAGAAGTTCAAACCTTCCTGTCCAATTCATGCCAGAGTAACTCTATAGGAATGAGGTCACATGACGGTGGTGGCCATTCCGTAACTTTACAGGATCCAGCTTCCTGGTTTTTAAATACCGCTTACAAATTTTTGCCGCATTTTTTTGGTTATTATCTTGCTGAAACATTAGTTGCCGACCCACAATTTTAAGCCAGTGATAATGGCATGATTTTTTAGGAAAGCGCGGTAGTGGATTTTATCGAGTATTCCTTCGATTCTGAATAACTCGCCAATATTTTTGCAAGCAAATCAACATCAAACCATTACGGAACCTGCACTAGGCCTAAGCGTGACAGCCATTTTTTTTTATTTTGGAATTTCAATACGTGCAGGTCGGATTATGTTGACACTGGACCTAAGACTTTAGCGCGCAAAATTTGAGCCAAATCGGACAATGCTTTCTGGACACGCATTGAGTTCAAAGTTCAAATATGCATTTATATGTTAAAATTATCAAACAAAAAAATCATTTTTCACAAAAATTTTGATACTAGTAATTCAGTTTTTACTAAACTAGTTAAAAAACTGTAATCTAGAGTAAATTATCTTTCTAAAAAAACAACAAAATCTATTATCGGTTGAAAAACAGCCAAGTTATATCACTTCATTAAGAAAATCGTGCTCACATTTTTAAAATATCGAATAAATTTGAGGAATTTTATAAATACATTAAATATTTTTTTTTATTTACAAAAATAATGATGAAGAAAACATTTAAATATTTTCATAAAGAGTCAATTTGACACCAAAGGTGCCCCAGAAATTAAGTCCAGAATATTATTTTTTGGAATTACTAAAATGTTATCAACAAGTTTTATCGAAATCCTTCCACAAATATATATTATTTCGATATTTTGTTTTTAAAAAATATTAATATCCTTAAATTTGACCTTTGACCTTAAGGGGGGACAATTTATAGTGTATTAATTTAACCTTAGTTTACAGGATTAAACAATTTCGGCAAGAGATATTTGAAATATGAAAACACCAAAAAGATGTAGCCTAAAAGTTGAAAAAGTATGAAAAATCAAATTTTTCTTCAAATCCGCTGAAATAAAAACGCTGCCCTCGACAAACTAAACAGGATACATAAAATATTTTTGATTTTGAGTCACACGTATTTTGTTAATAAGACCTTAAAGTCCAATCGTTGATTGCGGTAAATTTCTTGAACAAAAGTTTTAAAAAGTAAAATTGGAGATTTTGAAATAGTGATAAAAAAATACGTACCGTTTTGACATTAATTTAAAACGGCAAAACAATGGACGAGATGCAAAATGCTTTACACAACATCATTTTGGGATCAGAAGAATGCAAAAATGTTATTGGTTTAAACTATTTCAATGTCTTTAAAAATGGTAGCTCGATTTTCTTAATCAAGTGATATCAACTTGATATCACTTGCCTGTTCTTCAACCGATAATAGATTTTGTTGTTTTGTGGAAAGATAATTTACTCTAGATTACAGTTTGTTAATTAATTTATTTAAAAATGAATTGCTAATATCAAAATTTTTGTGCAAAATGGTTTTTTTTGATAATTTTTACATATAAATGCATATTTGAAATTTGAAGTCAATGCGCGTCCGGAAATCATTGTCCGATTTGGTTCAAATTTCTCGCACTAAAGTTTTAGATCCAGTATCACAATAATCCGTACCGCACACCTCAACTTTTTTTTTCATACAAACCGCTGTCACCCTACTAGGCATGCATCCGATGTTCGATCTTCAGCTGAGCACCGGAAAAAAATTGCCTTTAGGAGCCGAACACTTCAAACTTTTGTAAAAACCCAGCTGAGCACCGGAAAAAAATTGCCTTTAGGAGCCGAACACTTCAAACTTTTGTAAAAACCCACGCTAATTTCCAAAAAAAAAAGTTTTTTCAAAAAAGTCACTATTTTCTGAATTATCTAGAATTCCACCCTAGCCTTCTTCAACAGCTTCTTCGCCATTAATATCACCATGATCGAGAAGTGGTTCGATAAAAATCATTCCCACATCTTCATCATTCTCACTATCAAGGAACCAGGTCTGAACATGTGCCGATTTTCATTAAATTCACTATGGACGTTAAAATCTATATATCTATAATATTAATAGGCTAGGCGATTTCTTGTGACCGATGTTTTTCTACAGTTTTATCGCGATTTTGACCGAACGTATATCATTTGAAATGTATTTCTTTTAAGCCATTTTGCAGATTTACAGATTTTGAAATTTTTTCCTTTGTTTTGAGTAAATTGCATTTAAAGCTGCTACTAACACATACATAAATTTATACAATGCTATGTGTGTGTTTCTTTAATTATACCCTATACCACTATGTGGTTTGGGTATAATGACTTTGTGCTGCTGTTTGTAACTACCAAAAATAATTGACCTAGACCCATCTTTTATTATACCGATCGACTCAGAATCACTATCTGATTCGATTTAACTATGTCCGTCCGTCCGTCCGTCCGTCCGTCTGTGTGTCCATGTAAAGATTGTAATCAAACTGCAGGTCGCAAATATGAATATGTTTTGACGAAATTTGGTATATAAGCTTTTATCCGCCATAGGATGAACGGTATTGAAATTGGTGAGAATCGGTCCATGTTCAGACCTAGCCCCCATACAAACGACCCCTATGAAATTGCCATAAGATCCAAATTATCACACAAATCTTAGTCAAATTGGGTTTGTATGTATATATTACATCCAATAATCAGTAGTCCAAAAATGATCCCTATTGGACAACTCTTAGTCACAGGCCCCATATAGAGCTGCTTCCCGATCTTCACTTAAATCTATCAAAAAACAAAAATATTGCACTGATTCTTCTCAAATTTTGTTTGTATATATTTTTGCAAAATACAAGAGACTTTACTAAGCATGGTCAGGATCGGTCCACTTTTGGGCCTAGTCCCCATATAGATATAGCATCCGATATGAACTTTTTCATATCTGCAGCCGAAAAAATTAATAAAAATCCCACTCAAATTTGGTTTATGCTAATTTTCTATATCCAATTAGTTGGGCCTAAGAGATAGGGTCACTAAACGCATGGTATAGGGTATCGTATAGTCGGTCTAGACAGACTATAATTTTCTTACTTGTTAAGCATATTATTGTTGTTTTTCTAAAATCTTCTTTTTCATTTCTTACTCTGTATAACATTACAAACAAAAAGACAAAACAAAAATTATAAACTAAAGAACCGTTATATGTTTTTTCGAAAAAACTCAATATGGCTCTATTTCTGTTGGACATAACAAAAGCAACATTTAATACTATTCAATATTTAGTGAAGAATCCGCTGTTTTTAATAACTTCGCGGCATCTACGTGGCATGGATTCAATAAGGTGGTTGATAATATTGACTAGAATGCTTTTCCACTCAGTTTCCAGCGCTTGTGTTAAAGGTTGTTACTCGATGCTTTAAAATGCCAAATAGGTTCTCAATAGGGTTCAACTTAGGTGATTGGGCGGGCCAATCAAGCCCATTTTCATCAAGACGCTCTTTTAACATCTTCAAAGTATGTTTCTCGTCGTTAGCGTGTTGAGATATCCAACGAAGCGGCATCTCCCACTCAGAGTGTGGCATCATAACATTAGCAAGAATATCTGTATATTTAAATCTGTCCATTAATCTGTCGATTTCGTGAAAGGGTCCAATGCCAAAAAAATAAAAGCAGGCGCAAATCATAACTGATCCGCCGCCATGCTTCACGGTTGGCTTGCAGTTGCATGGTTTCAAATGATCTCCTTTCTTGCGGCGAACAGTGCATATTCCGCCAGAGTTAAACAAACCAAATTTAGTCTCGTCGCTATATAAAACAATTTTCCATTTTCCAGGCGTCCAGTTTTGATATTTTGTGCAAAATGAGGCCTACAAATATTGATATGCTAAGCATTTTAGCGAAATAGAATTGAAATAAATAAGTTCTACCTTTTTGACAAGTGTTTCTTAGTGAGCAATGGTTTTTTTTTCTATTGGCCTAAAGCTTCGAAAACCTGCTTCTAATGTTCGGCAATGAACAGTTCTTGAACCTATATTTAAATTTAACTCATTTAAAATAGTTTTTGATGATTTAAAAGGATATTTTTGCACAATTTGTATAATGTGACATTCTGTCCTATCCTCCTCCTAACTGCAATGTTTTTTTTTTACAAATTTTGTTGTTTTATATTTTTTTATAAGCCGGGCTATTAATATTATAATTTCTAGCTAGTTCTATTTGACTCTTTCTATTAAAAAATCCATAACTATTTAAGTTTTCGGAGTATTTATCACGAGCCATGACGATTTGATTCGAGCAGTTCGGGTAATGGGGGGCTCTGGTAGTTCACCTACTCCACAGTTTTTATCAAAATGTTTCAATATTTCAGGGAAGTAATCCATCAATAGAACTGACTTGAAAACATATAAAATCATGGGAGAAATTTTTGTAAAATGATGTTGACATCTACGAAGTGAACATTTTCATAGATTTGTTTGGAAAGTCGTGGAGCTCTTGTTATGATAAGCGCGAACGCACCGAAGAAAAGGAAACACCAAGGATTTTTTGGGAGAGTTCATACCCAAAAAGGTTTTCTTTATTTAAGAGAACGCCTTTTATTTAACAGAATAGACTGCTTATTTATTGATTGCTTATGATTAACTGAGAACATATTAATCTTGATACTAATTTAAATAATTATAATGATCAGCTATCTATGAGTCGGTAGCACAAGCTCAGGGTGACTCAATTCTTTGTGTCACCTGAACCTGGGTTGACGCTCGCGTAGTTATCATGATAAAAGTATTTGTCAGTAATGCAAAATAGTTACGACACCTGTAAGCGTTTAGTGAAATGGGTCGAATGCATTCTTTACGTGTTGACTCATTCACTTGTATTGCTAATTCCACGCCAGTAGGACAGTCCGATTCATGTGAAATTTCAAAAAGTGCATATTTGTTATATTAAATTCTTATATTTATTTTTTTTACATGCTTTCAAATATGAAAAATTTTAGTAACGGAGAGCACTGCTATTGACTGTTCAAGTCGTCAAAAATATATTTTGTTTAAAGTTTCCATTGTACTGTCACTCACTGTACATATGGTAATTTCCCAGACACTAATGTATTAAAAAATCACTGTTAAATTGTGTTAAATATGGTTTAGTGGTCAATTAAAGCATTTATACAAAAATTTGGCAAGGCAAGTACTGAGAAGATTAAGTGCTTGAAATTTACAAAAGATACAACGAAACTAAGCAATTTGTAAGATTTTTACGAAATAGAGAAATGTGTTTAAAATACATTCATTATGAAAACAAAACAAAAACCCAAAGATTAAGTACAAAAAAAATTACCATTTTGACATTTCCTGTTTTTCATGTTACTTTTTTTTTTGAAACAACAACAATAAATCGAAAAATTAAATGAAAATAAAAACAATCATAAATTTACCCTAATTAATAAACACAACAATAAATGTCTATATCATTGTGTTGTATGTGGTCAGCGGGTGACTAATTGTCAGATAAACATTTTCACAAAACACAAAATAATAATAATAATGATCATCCACTAAATGACACACATGTCAGTTTGACATGTGTTTACAAGTAGACATCTTAAGGGTATACTGTCGCACCACTTGGCATATGTTACACATAGCCATACACACACATTTACATTTCCACTTACAAGCACACACTTACACTCGTTTCTAGCAAGGCGGACAGACTGACAAATGTTTTTGTGATGTTACAAAGTAACACCCGCATAGATTTTATTCTTTTACACTTGGTAAATTGTTTATTATAACACATTTAGTAAATGTTTGTCTTCTATCGTCCACATATATGAGAGAGTGTGTTTGTTTTTGTTGTATGTAAAAAAAAAGTGCATTTGACAAATAACATATCAAAATCTCTGACAACCTAAATAAAAACTGTCAAATGAATGAACAAAGAAATGTTAAAAAATTAATATGGGATGTATAATAAACCAGCAACCATCATGGCAATATGTATATATGTATGTTTTTTTTTTATTTTGTGATATTTTTGTCATACAAACAATAAAATCTTTTAGAAGGCAGAAACGTAATTTATTTTGTTTATTTTATAAATAAGTTTTTGCTAGTGTATAGCACATTAAAGAACTTTACATTCCAATATCGCTACTCATACAAAAAAAAAGAAAAAGAAATTGAAAGCGTCACAAAACACTTTTTTAGGTTATCAAATACGATTTATAATAATTTTCTATACAAAAGAGATGATCAATAAATTCGGCTACTGAATTATACATACATATATGTTGCATTATCGTTTTTAATAATTCGATATATTATGTGTTGTTTCGGTTCATCCATTTAAACAACTGAAAATATCTTTATATCAGAAATTAAGTTGGAAAGGTTACGAATAAGTTTTGCAAGCGAGAAATCTTATTCATGTAAGTATGTACATTAGGGTGAGTGAGGTTTGTATGAAAAAAATTTTTTGGCCGAATATTGAGGTTTGCGGGTCAGATTACTGTGACACTGGATCTAAAACTTTAGTGCGCAAAATCTGAGCCAAATCGGACAATATACTTTACTATATACCTTCCGCCAAAACATACACTAAAATGTCAAGATTACGATAACTTTTTTACAAAACTTTGATCAAAATTCTTCGTTGGTGGTGACTTCAACGCGAAGCACCAATGGTGGGATTCAAGACTTGCTAACCCCAAAGGCAGAGAACTTTACAAAAGTATAGTTAATAATAATTACCAAGTCCTGTCTACAGGCAAACCAACTTATTGGCCAAGCGATCCTCGAAAGATACCAGACTTAATCGATTTTGTTGTATACTCGGGAATTTCAAGACATCTTTTAGATATTTTGGGTTCTGATGAACTGAGTTCTGACCACTCGCCTCTTATCGTTAATTTTAACACATGTTGTTCAATAATAGACAAAACATATAAAGTAATCTCGCCCAGAACTGATTTACATTCATTTAAATACTGGCTGGAATCCAATATCAATCTTAACACACGTACAAAAGATGGTTATGAACTTGATGATGTTGTTGAAGGTTTTACAAACTTAATTCATGAAGCTGCCTTTTTGTCTACCCCTACTTTAATACAAACAAGCAATACGAATAAAGTGCTAGTATCTGCGGAAGTCAGAGATCTCATAAGAAACAAAAGAAGATTGCGCAAAATATGGAGACAAACTCGAAACCCAGTGAACAAAACAAATTTAAATCAAGCAACGAATGAGTTAAAAAAACGTTTAGCGGAAATAAAAAATGAACAGTTCAGCTATTATATAAAAAGCCTGAATACTGTAAATAATGGATCTAACGAACACAGCTTGTGGAATGCCACAAAATATTTAAAAAGACCACCGAAAAAAAATATACCTGTAAAAGATCCAAATGGTACTTGGTGCAAATCGGAATATAGCAAAGCTGTTTCGTTTTCTAAATATTTGGAAACCACTTTCCAACCATTTTCTTTTAATAATGCTGACTAGGTTAATACCATTACCACTTTCCTAGACAGCCCATGCCAAATGGATTTACCTATTAAGCATATATCTCCTAATGAAGTAGAAAAGGAAATATCCATATTAAATAATAAAAAATCAACTGGATATGATGTAATAGGTGCAAAAGATATTAAAGCATTACCAAAAAAGCGGACAATGGAAATGTGCTGAAATAATAATGGTGCCAAAACCTAACAAGCCTGAAAATGACATTAAGTCATATAGGCCAATAAGTCTTTTATCAACATTCTCAAAAATTTTTGAAAAAATATTATTAAGAAGATTGCAGCCTGTTTTAGATAACCAAAATATTATACCTGAACACCAATTCGGTTTCAGACATAAACATGGAACTCCTGAACAATGTCATCGTGTTGTAAATGTTGTAAGAACTGCTTTGGAAAAGAAACAACTTTTCTCCGCTGTCTTTTTAGACGTAAAACAGGCTTTTGACAGAGTGCGGCATTTAGGTCTCCTGTTTAAACTAAAACAACTGCTTCCCGCACCATTCTTCTTGGTACCTAGATCCTATCTACAAGATCGTTATTTTTATGTAAAAATAAATGATGAAATCTCCAATATCTGCGAAATAATAGCTGGCATACCTCAGGGAAGTGTACTGGGCCCTGTGCTCCACACTATTTTTACTTCGGATATGCCTGTAGCTGATGATGTCACTGTTGCTACATATGTGGATGACACAGCTTTAATGGCTAGTACTGATAGTAGTATACAAGCTTCACGTTTGGTTCAAAACCACCATAATAGTATTTCAATATGGCTAAAAAAATGGAACATTTGCGTTAATGCTGAAAAATCGGTACATGTCACATTCGCACTAAGAAAAGGTGATTGTTCACCAATTTTTTTAAATGGAGAGGAGATGCTAAATCCGACAATGTCAAGTACCTTGGAATGCACATAGATAGAAGACTGACGTGGAAAACCCATATAAAAGCCAAGAGAGATTATTTAAATATTAAGAACAAACGTATGTATTGGTTACTAGGCCAAAGATCGGAGTTAAGCATTGAAAATAAAGTTACCCTATACCAGATAGTGGTATAGGGTATAAAAATCGGACAATGCTTTCTGGACGCGCATTGAGTTCAAGGCTCAAATATGCATTTATATGTAAAAATTATCAAAAAAAAAAATCATTTTTCACAAAAATTTTTATATTAATAATTGCGTTTCAATTAAATTAATTAACATACCCTACTCTAGAGTAAATATGTTTCTAATAAAATAACAAAATCTATTATCGGCTAAAAAACAGCCATGCTATCTAGTTCTACAGGCAATATATGCGCCGCAGACCAATTGATTAAGATAATCGAACTCACATTTTTAAATACATTGAAATAATTTACAACAAGAAAGTTTTTGTATTCTCCTGATCAAAATGATCATATGTAAAGTATTTTGCATCTCGTCTATTGTTATGCCGTTCTAAATTAATGTCGTATTTTGAGCACTATTTCAAAATCTCCAATTTTACTTTTAAAAAAATTTAGTTAAAGAAATTTTCCGAAATCAACGATTAGACTTTAAGGTCTTATTAACAAAGTATATGTGATTAAAAATGCCAAATATTGTAGGTATCCTGTTCTTAATTTGGCGAGGGCAGGGTTTTTATTATTATTTATTTGGTATTATAAGAGGCCCCAACACAGTTAGGTTATATAGGCCAGTTAATTTTACATAGTGACTTATATTCTATTTAATATATACATATTTACATTATTTTTTTTATATACATATGTGGATTTAAATCGAATTATAAATATTTATTTCAGTTAAGAATTTTTTAATTTTTTCAAATTCATTTTCTCTTAGAAGGATATTAATGTTATTTATTTTATATTTTGAACGTTTGTCCTGCAGAAGATTGCATTCATTAAATATGTGAGAGATGGTTAGCATTTGCCCGCACTGACAACCTGGGGGTTGTGTCTTATTAATAATATATTTATGTAATAAAGTCAGTTTTTGGTATATTAGGTATTCTAAATTTGTGCTATATGTTTTTTTGAATTTTAAATAATTTTATTATTATCTTTCCATAAATTATGATCTTTCCATAAATCATTCCAGATGTCAAAAATGTATTTTCCAATGTATTGCCTGCAGTCTGAGTATTGAAATTTGTATTCAGTAGATATGTCAATTTTTAAAGAGTTTTTGGCGAGCTGGTCAACTTTCTCGTTTCCACCTATGTTTAAGTGGCTAGGTACCCATAATAGGGTAATTTTATGATTATTTAAGGAAGTTATTAATGTTCGTATTTGTTGTATAATCATGTTGTTGTTAAAAGGATCTTGTAGTCCCTCTAGGGCGCTTTTACTGTCAGATATAATAAGTGTTTTTTTAAAAACGTTTTCAAGGTTTTCTGGACATGTTTTAATTGCTAATAATTCACTGGAATATATAGAGGAAAGATTATGAATACGCTTTGATATGGCGATATTCTCACCAAAAACTGCAAAGCCAGCTTTCTCGTTCATAACAGAACCGTCGGTAAAAAACTGACTATGATTTGAGTATTTGATATTAACTAATTCCAAGAATTTCTGTTTAATTTCAAAAGAGGTCATATCTCGTTTATTTGTATATGAAGGGAGAAATCTATATTAATATTTGAAAAGATCCAAGGTGGTATAAGAGAGTTCGTTATGTTTTCTATATTATTTGTATTAATTGTATATTTTGAAATAAGTTTGCTGAACTCTTCATGAGCCGTTACATAAAAGGGTATATATTTTTTGTTTTTTGCTTGGAGTCGGAATTGGTTAATTTTTGTCGTATCAGTGATTTTTCCGTATAACGGATGATTTTGTAGCGAAAATATTTTAAGTGAGTAGTTGAGCAAAAACTTTAATCTTCTCAAGTAAAGGGGTGGGCATGAGGCTATAACTTGTAGGCTTTTAGCTGGACTGGTTCTAAAGGCTCCAATAGAAAGCCCTATTCCTGTGTTTAGGATTGGTTCCAATGTTTTTAAGTCTGTGTTGGTGGCAGATGAATATATTATTGACGCGTAGTCTATAGTTGGAAGAACAATAAAGCACAATATTCTAAGAAGGGTTTTTGGATCAGATCCGTATTGAGAGCATCTTAGCATTTTAATTATATTTAGTTTGGAGTTAGCCTTAGCCTTAATGTTCCGAATGTGGGTCTTAAATGTTAGTTTTTTGTCAAAAGTTAATCGTAAAAATGTATGTTCTGCTACGAATTTTATATCTTTACCGTATAGTTTCAAGGCTGTATTGTTGGGGATCACTTTATAACGTCTGGAAAAATGTATTGCCACAGTCTTTTCATCATGAAATTGGAAACCACTTGTATCGTTTCATTTTTCAAGTTTTTTAATAGTTGTTTGGAGTTTATTAATTATAGCAGAGGCTTTTTTACCCGGGCAGTAAATGACAAGGTCGTCTGCATATAGTAAGGCCTTTACATCTTTATGACAGTTATTTAAAATATCATCTCTTGCCAAATATCTTTTGCCAAAATATTATACTACTTGATATAAGTTATCAATCCTGTAAATTAAGGTTAAATTGAAACACTATAAATTGTCCCACATTAAAGTAAAATTTCAAATTTAAGGATATTTAAATTTTTTTTTAAACAAAATATCGAAATAATATATATTTGCGAAAGAATTTCGATAAAAGTTGTTGATAATATTTCAGTAATTCTAATAATACTTATTCTGGACTTATTTTCTGAAATTATTCAAAATGTGTTCTAGTTTAAATCTTTTTTTTAAAATTATTATATTCATACATATAAAGGTTTATCGAGGGCGTATATTCAAAAAGTGCAATGTACATTTTACAGCAATATAAGTTTTTGATTTCAAACTGTTTTGTGATATAACTGTCAAATATTATATTAATTTTGATATCATACGTGATTAGTACTACTATTTCTTAATAGATATTGCAGCAAATCAAACGACATATACTTTCAGATCTTATTAATAAATTGGATTTACACGCTCTCTACAAAATAATTATTGATGCAGATAGCACTTTTTAAATACAAATACATAAATACAAATTTGTTTGTACTGTATTAAATCTATACACTAATTAATCTACATATTTTCATAAAATAACGAATAAATTTGAGGAATTTTATGAATACATTAAATTTGTTTTATCTCATTTTTTTTATTTATTTATTTTCATAGTCAATTTGACATCAAGGGTACCCCACGGGTTAACCACAGATAATAAGTCCAGAATATTATTTTTTTGAAAAATTAAAATATTATTAACAAGTTTTATTGAAATCCTTCTACAAATATATATTATTTGGATATTTTGTTTTAAAAAAATATAAATCTCCTTAAATTTGACTTTTGACATTAAAGGGGATAGTTTGTAGTGTTTCAATTTAATCTTTATTTACAAGATTGAGAACTTATATCAAGTGGAATAATATTTCGACAAAAGATATTAGAAATATGAAAACACCAAAAAGATGTACCCTAAAAGTTGAAAATGTATGAAAAATCAAATTTTTTCAAATCCGCTGAAATAAAAACGCTGCCCTCGCCAAATTAAGAACTGGATACCTTCAATATTTAGCATTTTTAATCGCACATACATTGTTAATAAGACATTACAGTCCAACCGTTGATTTCGGTAAATTTCTTGAAATAAAATTTTTGAAAAATTAAAATGGGAAATTTTTAAATAGTGTTAAAATTACGTGCCATTTCGACATTAATTTAGAACGGCGTAACAATAGACGAGATGCAAAATATTTTACATAAGATCACTCTGGGATCAGGAGAATGCAAAAATATTTTTGTTGTAAATTATTTCGATGCATTTAAAAATGTGAGCTCGATTATCTTAATCAAGTGGTCTTCAGCGCAGTTATTGCCTGAGGAACTTGATATAACTTGGCTGTTTTTCAACGGGTAATATATTTTGTTGTTTTATTAAAAATATAATTTACTCTAGATTATGGTTTATTAATTAATTTAATTGAAACCCAATTATTAATATCAAAACTTTTTTGAAAAACAGTTTTTTTTTTTTTTTTGATAATCTTTACATATACATAAATACATATTTCAACTTTTAAGTCAATCCGTGTCCAGAAAGCATAGTCCGATTTGGCTCAATTTTTGCGAACAAAGGTTTTAGAATCCAACGCGCACATCTTGAAATTAAAAACAAAAGAAATGGCTGTCACTCTAATGTACATATGACGGAAATCGGTTCCGCTACCATGGTCATTATCGAGATTTTTTCTACATTGGTTGTGACTTGTGCTAAATGATGATATACAGATAGAAACTTAAAAAAATATATATATTCTAAAAAACAGGATCATAAAAAATAAAATTCTTTAATTAATTTAAAAATTTTTTGTTTAATTTTAAAAAGAAAAAAAAAATTACCATAAAATTGCTTAACTTTTCCCTTTGGTCGTTGCACAGTGGCGCCATCTGAGTTTTCTCGTTGCAAAAATCATAAATTTTTAACCAATTGAGATAACCAAAAGAGTGAAAAGGCATATGATAGAGAATTGTCCAACCTATAAAATAAGTGTTTGAGCAAGGTGCTACGCCTTCGACGTGCTCACTTATGGATTATCAAAGCTGAAATTTGTTAACGGCATGAAAAAATCATGTTTATATTAAATAAAAACCAGGATTTTAAACCATTCTATATTCTTGGTATTTCTTTTTCAAGGTTTTTAGTTTTTAATTATTGAATAACGCTTAGGGGATGCCGCCTACAGATGCAGTACATAGTGTTGCTCTCAAGAAAATAGGTTAAGGGAAGGAGGAAAGAGGGAGTAGTATTTGTGGATATTTGACTTGAACTTTATTAGATTGTAACTGTCAAGAAAGACCTGTGCGTGGGGTTTGTCCACATATGGCTAGTTCGACTGATAAATGAATTTGCTCTGTAATGCAGTGTGCGGTCAACTGGACAATAGACACTACCGGATGGGATCTACTAGAGAAGCAGGTAGAGGGAATTGAAACTCAGGAACTTGGAATGACTTCGCTTATCTCAGAGCAACATTCCTCATGGTAGTATCCACACAACAGTGCCACACAACCCATATTCCAATGATGTTCCAACGAGTCAATAGATTTGGTTAACCCACTGTCATTAGCATAAACGCCCTCCTTTGCAAAAAATAGACTATGAAGCTCGTGTTCATATATGGCAGTTGTATTCCATTTTCGGTCGGATTTTAGTAGTACAGGTTTTAGGAAGATGCAAAGGAGTTAAATAATATTTGTACCGATTTAGAAAAGCAAGATACTTCTGCTTCTTTCGTCATTTGAAAAATAGGCTCGTTCAAACGAACATCACATTGAATTCTCATGCCCAGAACATCAAGAGTATCCGACTCCTCAATACCACCCATATGTATAGATGAAATTGTTGTATATGTGGTCCTATGGGTCAACAAATATCATTGAGTATTCTGCGCATTAAAATCAACCCTATTCGCTTTACCCTACTCGAAGATTCTTAACAGGTCTCGATTGAGTGTGGCCTTCATTGTTCGCATTTTGCCCCAGACCTCCAAGAGGATTGGCCGACAATTGAAAGAAAATGAATGTCAAATATTGCCGTCATCTACTAAAGAGTATATAGAATTAAAAGTTTGACCAAGAAGTTCATTCAGGATGATAAAAAAGGAGAAGGTGAAAGACCGAAACCTAGGGATATCCCTGAATTAAGCTGAAAGTCATTAGATGAGACCTCCACAATAACAAAACATATTGTGTGGCCTCTGAGAAAACTCGATATAAATGGAGAGAAATCAATACCGACCTCAAATGCAAAAAGCTTTGATATCAGTGTAGTCGAATGCCTTGGAAACATCTAGAGCTTACTTTCACCAAAATTGTGAGTGCATCGATTCCAGCACCCAGAAAGAAGAGCCAACAGCTCTCCCATAGAACGATTTTTTCGGAAGCACTGTAAAGAATGTAATATTGTTTATCCTTTCTTGTGTTAATTTTAGTGCCTATATTATTAGATGAGTTAAATTCAATGTTGTTTGGAACGGTGTTGAGTATGTTTAGAGTAGTATTGTTAAAGAAAGTTTTCTTTGCACTCCTGCCGTTCTTATACGAGCAACTGTTTTGTTTATTTAAGTTTTTATAATTGATCTTTATTCTATATTTACAGTTCTTATATACTAAAATTTTATAAAAGTTTTTGCTGATTAATTGTAAAAAACTACATCATTATTTGTATTGGTTAACAGAACGTGAACCTATACAAATAATTTTGTTTATTGGGGAGTGTGCAAACGTTTGCCCATTCTGTTTGTTGTTATCAACGAACATTGACTTTTATGGAATGTGTAAACGTTTGCATATATGCATATTATGTTTTCCTCGTGTACGTTGACACTCATACTTATGCATATACTACACCACACTGTTGATCATTAAGACGTGAGTTGGCCTCTATGTAGTTGACAAGATGGAAATTGATCAAGCTCTCCACCACCTCTCAAGAGCGCAGAGTAGATTGCAAGTGGACTGAAATTTTCAAGGCTATTTGCCTCAAACCTTTTAAGGGTTAGTTTTACATTTGCAAACTTTCTGCATAAAGGAAAGTTTCCCGCATAGTACGACGAGCTGAAAAGTTTGGCCAATGGACTAGATAGCCCCGTAGACTTGAGATTCGAAAGAACCTTTTTAACTGCACGTGCTCGGAAGACTACTTTAGGCATAGTACAAGATACCCTTTGAATTTCGGCAGTGGTCGTTCGCTTTCCGGAAAAAACGAATTTTTTGCAAAAAGTTCAGCGAATTGGTTAGCCTTACTATCCGGGTCCGTGGGTATTTGGTCATTCATTATGAGAGTTGGGATAGCAGAACTACCATTTTTCTTTACTCTTTTAACAAATGACCAAAAGCCCTTACTTTATGTTCACGCCAATATCTGAATGCTTTTTCTCTGGATCTTACTGTATCACTGGAAGCCTGGTTAAACCAAAATTTTTTATTAAGTTTAGCCGAAATGTGCTTTAATCAAGGTTCAGAAAATATACACATGAAACACACAATGTTCTCTTCAAAAACAGCCAACATTTATTTTTATTTTCATATCAATTATGTGTGTTTCTAAATTTTGTACGGTGCCGAACACAATCACAATCGTTTTAGTATTTCGTTATGTCCACGAACATGCTTTTAGCACGTATTTCTTGTTTCGAACACACATAAACCACACAGATTCGAGTGTAGCTTTATTTTAAGTTCGTGTTCTGGTACGTGTATTGCGAAAAAAAACAGAACAAGAACAAAAAACAGGTTCGAGTTCAGTTGTATTTAAAGTACGTGTTCTGGCTCGTGTACGTTCAGTCATATTTTAAGTTCGTGTTTGTGCACCGACACTAATTGTTTCGCAAATTAAGGGAGAGTGATTGTGTTAATGGATGCAAAACATCCGAAACAATAACAAGTAAGAAAGTTATAGTCGGTCTAGATGGACCATATGATACCCTATACTATGGTTTAGAGACCCTATCTTTCGGTTCAACTAATTCGATATAGAAAATGAGCATAACTCAAATTTGAGTGGCATCGATATTAATTTTTTTGCCGCAAATATGAAAAAGTTCATATCGGGTGCTACATTTATATGGGGACTAGGCCGAAAAATGGACCGATCTTGACCATATTTGGTAAGGTCACTTATATTTTGAAAAAATATATGAAAACCAAATTTGAGAAAAATCTGTGCAATATTTTTGTTTTTGATAGATTTAAGCGAAGATCGGGAAGCGGCGTTATATGGGGGCTATGACTAAGAGTTGTCCAATAGGGATCCTTTTTGGACTACTGATTAACGGATGTAATTAATACATACAAACCCAATTTGACTAAGATTTATATGATAATTTGGATCTTATGGCAATTTATGTTGATTTCGTAGGGGTCATTTGTATGGGGGCTAGGTCTTAACATGGACCGATTCTCACCAATTTCAATAGCGTTCATCCTATGGCAAATAAAAGCTTAAGTACTAAATTTGATCTAAATATATTAATATTTTCGACCTGCAGTTTGGTTACAAGCTTTACATGGACACACAGACGGACGGACGGACGGACGGACGGACGGACGGACGGACATCGCTAAATCGAATCAGCTAGTGATTCTGATTCGATCGGTATAATAAAATATGGGTCTAGATTAAATATTTTTGGTAGTTACAAACAGCAGCACAAAGTCATTATACCCAAACCACATAGTGGTATAGGGCATAAAAACAGTATGTAATTTTAGAGAAGGATTTAAAATTTTTTTGTAATAGGCTTCATAAAATTCTTTTTTGAAGAAAGTTACACAAGTGTAATTTTTATGATGCTAAGTTGTGTTTTTGTCTTAGGTAGTTTGTTACGAATTTAAAACACATACAGGGAAAAACATCAGTAACATCAGTAGTACATCATAAAAAATGGTCAATATAATTTCACAATTAATTCACTGACACTAATTGTAAACAATTGTAAATAATTCCAATGTAAGTCATAAAAAAGGTTCAATAAAAATTGAATAAATTTCGTTTTTATTGGGGTGTATCAGATCGCGAATTGATGTTTTAATTTTTCGCAGTAGACGATCCAGAACGTGAACTTAAAATATAACTGAATTTGAACGTGCTTATTGTACATGTTCTATTTTATCGCAGTACACGAGCCAGAACACGATCTTAAAATATAACTGAACTAGAACCTGTTTATGGTTCAAGTTCTGGATTTTTCGCAGTCCACGTACCAGAACACGAACTTAAAATATAACTGAACTCGAACCTGATTTTTGTTCATGTTCTGTTTTTTTTCGCAATACACGTACCAGAACACGAACCTAAAATAAAGCTACACTCGAATCTGTGTGGTTTATGTGTGTTTGAAACAAAAAATACGTGATAGATAAATGTTCGTGTAGATAACGAAATATTAAAAAGAAACACATGATTGTGTTCGGCACCTTACAAAATTTAGAAACACACATAATTGATATCAAAATAAAAATATGTCTTTATTGGTCTGAGCTATGTTTGTTTACATATATGTACGAGTTTTTTATTCAGTGTGTGTTTTTTTCTGAACTCTGGCTTTAATGTAAAGAAAAATCGTATAGCCAGCGCTATTATTTTTTCCACCATTTTCGCAGCAGCGTCAATATTTTTATCTAGCAAACAAAATTTCTATTTGAAACGCTTGAAGAATTCGTTGAGGTCAGCCCGAAGAGCCTTTTCCTAAATAAAAACTGTGTGCTTCATAGTTGGTGCTAAAAAAAATATAAATAGAAAAACAAAAGAAAAATTAAATTGTTTCGTATTTATTTTTTTAAGTTGCATCAAAATAATTATTACAATTCATAACAGAAAGTATATCTAATTGACTAGTGATTTCTGAACTTAAGTTATTGAATTCTAACTCTTTTCGTGACTTCACATGCCGCAGAGATGAAATAAGTGGATCGGAAGATGGTGCCAACATGTTGAAAAGATCCTCATGCTCGATGCTTTAAACGTGTTCGATCGTCTATATTTTTTTTATAAACTTTGTTGAGGGAATCCTGCGGTTCTTCGGAAAGCTTTCCAAGTGGCAAAGACTGATATTCAATTATATCTTTGCCATGTGCCAATATATTATGGACAATCAATTTCTTCAGTGGATACATTTCCACCAAAAGTGATACAGTTTTCTCCATATTTTGTAGAATTAACCTTTTCTTTGCAGTTAAAAATGTTCAGGATCGTTACCAATCTTTTAATGATTTGATTGTTAATTCCAGTGGATCGAGTTACTTGCCTCATTATTAAAAAAAAAATAATTCGAGAAGTGTTTCCATCGTTATTGTTCCCCTATCCACACCTGGTGTAGTCTACTTTTACTCCAACTTCTTTGATCTTTTGCTTATGCTTATCTAATTTATTTGCATCAATGTGTTCCTCCTTTTGTGAAAGGGTATACGCCAATTTTAGCAAAACTAAAATTATTTATAAATGTAGAATTATACGCCACCGCATAACGTGTAATATATACATATAGAAAAAAACTTCTTTCAATGTACGATTTATAATAGAAAAAATAAAGAAAATATTTCTGTATTGAATTTGTTGCCTTTTTGATTGGAAATTCTAAAAGAAACATATTTTTAAATTTACAAGTTTATTATGATTTGTTTCTTCCCATGCAAAGCTACACAAATTTAACCCATATTCTTTCTACATTAAGCCATCGAGAAACAAGTTAAACAAATAAAACCATTGTAATGAAATTTATTTGAAATCAAAATTCTTTTAACAAATCATAATTCAATGTCATCACCAAACAGCAAACTAATCGTTTATAATTAGAAACTACTTTTTTATATTTTTTCGTTGGCCACTCCTAATTTACTTTTATTAATTGCACCTCATTAACGTTTTCTGTTTTCGTTAGGTAATCAATCAACCACTAAAGTAAAAACTTAACTACAGTTTTAACTATCAAGATTTAAAAAAAAAATACTTCTGTACTAAAAACATACTATACTGACAGCAATTCGTTTCATATTAATCTACAGTAAAATAAAAAATTATCTGACATTTTCTCCCCTGCCTTGTGCCAATCATTCTTTCACGAGAATCTATGATAATTTGCCGACTTCTGTGTTGTTTTTTTTATTACCCTACAGCAATGTTGTCTAAGTTTAAATTCTATATCAAAAGGTTCAATTTTTTCTTAATAAATACTTAATTGAAAACAGTTTTACGCAGTTGCCCAAAAACTTAAATACACATGACTTTAAACAAATAAAGTGTTAAATTCAGCCAAGCCGAATCTTATACATCGTTCACCCGTGATCTAAACACATTATTATAACCAATGTTGTCAACACTAATGCCGTTTTCTTTTCTGACAAAAAATGTCGGCCTTTTTTTGCCCGTTTTGGGAAAAGCGTATTTTTTTATATATTCTGAATTAAGAGCAACCTTTTATTATATAACAATCGAAAGGTCTCAAAGAGCCGTGTTCATAAGTGAAAAAAATTTTTGATTATTATCCTCTTGGAAGTCATAGGGTGAAAATATACAAAAAGGGGAACAATGGGAAAATATTCTCACACTATGACCTGAAAGAAGTCAATGGCCGGAATTTTTTGTGATTTACGAGGGTTCGACTTTGAGACCTTTCGATTGATATATAAGATAAGGTTGCTCTTAATTCAGAACATATAAAAAAATACACTTTTCGAAAAAAGGGCAAAAAAAGGGCGACATTTTTTGTCAGAAAAGAAAACGGCTAAGACACAAAAAGTGTCAGATTGTACATTTAAATGGCTAGATTACAATGAGGTTAAACATTAACTAGCAGATTCCAGCGCTCGAAATTCGAGTGCAATTTCTAGGCAGCTTTATTTTCCAATTTAGCCATTTCACAAACCAACACATTTATGGTTTATTATTATTGTGAATGAAGATAACAAACTCATTAACAAACATATTAAAAAAATTTAATAAAACACACATAGCATATGTATCATTTTATGTATGTGTTAGTAGCAACTTTAAATGCAATTTACTCAAAATCGAAGACAAAATTTAAAAATCTGTAAATCTGCAAAGCGGCTAAAAAGAAATACCTTTCAAATAATATACATTTGGTCAAAATCGGGATAAAATGGTGGAAGAAAACATCGGTCAGAATAAATCGCCTATTCTATTAATATTATAGATATGATAATTCACAACACTTTTAGGTAATTTTATGCTCTCTTTAATTGAAAGCAATTATTAATTGCAATCAGCATAAAGGTACATAATCCAAACAATTAAATTTTTGTGTGTTTATATTTTTCATTCACGTTTACAAAAAAACAATTAAGAAAATTATAGTCGGTCCAGACCGACCAGACGATACCCTAACCATGGTTTAGAGACCCTGTCTCTTCGGTCCAATTAATTGGATATAGGAAAATAAGCATAAACCAAATTTGAGTGGTTCATATCGGGTGCAATATTTATATGGGGATTAGGTCAAAACATGGACCGATCCTGACCATATTTGGTAAAGTCACTTTGAAAAAATATATACAAACGAAATTTAAGAAAACTCTGTGCAATATTTTTGTTTTTTTTTTTTTTATAGAATAAAGAGAAGATCAGGAAGCAGCTCTATATGGGGCCTATGACTAAGAATAGTCCTATCGGGATTTTTTTTGGATTACCGATTAATGGATACAATAAACACATGTAAACCCAATTTGACTGAGATCTATGTCATAATTTGCATCTTATGTCAATTTCATAGGGGTAATTTGTATGGGGATTAGGTCTGAACATGAGCCGAATTTCACCAATTTCAATAGCGTTCATGCTATTGCCGATCAAAGCTTACGTACCAAATTTCATCAAAATATATTAATATGTGCGACCTGTAGTCTGATTACAAATTTACATGGACACACAGACGGACGGACGGACGGACATCACTAAATCGACTCGGAAAGTGATTATGAGTCGATCGGTATTATAAAAGATGGGTCTAGGTCAAATATTTTTGGTAGTTACACACAGCAGCACAACGTCATTATACCCAAACCACATAGTGGTGTAGGGTATAAAAAAAATTAAAAAAGAAGTAAGAAAATTATAGTCGGTCTAGACCGACTATACGATACCCTATACCATGCGTTTACAGACCCTATCTCTCTGGCCCAACTAACTGGATATATAAAATAAGCATAAACTAAATTTGAGTGCGATTTTTCTTAATTTTTTGGCTGAAGATATGAAAAAGTTCATATCGGATGCTATATCTATATGGGGACTAGGCCCCAAAATGGACCGATACTGACCATGTTTGGTAAAGTCTCTTGTATTTTGCGAAAATAAATGCAAACAAAATTTGAGAAGAATCAGTACAATATTTTTGTTTTTTGATAGATTTAAGTGAAGACCGGGAAGCAGCTCTATATGGGTCCTATGACTGAAAGTTGTCCAATTGGGATCATTTTTAGACTACTGATTAATGGATGTAATAAATACATACAAACCCAATTTGAATAAGATTTATATTATAATTATATGATCTTATGGCAATTTATGTTGATTTCATAGGGGTCATTTGTATGGGGGCTAGGTCTGCACATGGACCGATTCTCTCCAATTTCAATAGCGTTCATTCCGTGGCCGATAGAGGCTTATATACAAATTTCATCGAAATATACTCATATTTGCGACCTGCAGTTTGATTACAAGCTTTACATGGACACACAGACGGACGGACGGACGGACTTCGTTAAATCGAATCAGATAGTGATTCTGATTCGATCGGTATAATTGAAGGTGGGTCTAGGTCAAATATTTTTGGTAGTTACAAACAGCAGCACAAAGTCATTATACCCAAACCACATAGTGGTATAAGGTATAAAAAGGTTCTTAAGAAATAAAAAAAAAAAAACAAGTAAGAAAATTATAGTCGGTCGAGACCGACTCTATGATACCCTATACCATGCGTTTAGAGACCCTATCTCTTAGGCGCAACTAACTGGATATAGAAAATAAGCATGAACCAAATTTGAGTGGAATTTTTATTAATTTTTTGGCTGCAGATATGAAAAAGTTCATATCGGATGCTATACCTATATGGGAACTAGGCCCAAAAATGGAACGATCCTGACTATGTTTGGTAAAGTCTCTTGTATTTTGCAAAAATATATACAAACAAAATTTGAGAAGAATCACTGCAATATCTTTGTTTTTTGATAGATTTAAGTGAAGATCGGGAAGCAGCTCTATGTGGGGCCTATGACTAAGAGTTTTCCAAGGGATCATTTTTAGACTACTCATTAGTGGATGTAATAAATGCATACAAACCCAATTTGAGTAAGATCTGTATGACAATTTGGATCTTATTGCAATTTATGTCGATTTCATAGGGGTCATTTGTATGGGGGCTAGATCTGAACATGGACTGATTCTCACCAATTTCAACAGCATTTATCTTATGGCCAATGAAAGCTTACATACCAAATTTCATCAAAATATATTCATATTTGCGAAATGCAGTTTGATTACAAGGTTTACATGGACACACAGACGGACGGACGGACACACGGACGGACATCGTTAAATCGAATCAGTTAGTGATTCTGATTCGATCGGTATAATTAAAGATGGGTGCAGGTCAAATATTTTTGGTTGTTACAAACAGCAGCACAAGGTCATTATACCCAAACCACATAGTGTTATAGGGTATAATTATAGTTAGTCTAGACCAATTATGCTATACCCTATACCTTGCTTTTAGAGAACTGGCCTCAGGTTCAACTAACCGAATATAGAAAAAAAGCATAAACAGCATTCCAGTGGCATTGCTATTAATTTTGCTGCCTTTGTTGCCTGAAAATATAGAAAAGTTTATATTGGATGCTATATTTATATATGGACAAGGTCGAAAAATTGATCGTTCGTACCGTGCGGGAATCTTTCCCTCTCGCTGGAAGGTTGTTGTTGAGGATAATAAAGCGCTGACCAAAAAGTGCAAGTGCGAGTGTATGTGAGATAGACGCAGGTTCAAACCGCACGGCCGCCCTGAGTAGAAAATTTCATATAGAAACAATCTATTCAATTATAACATAACAATTATCACAATGTTCAATAAATCGCTGATGAAATTACCATCTTTTCAACTACATAGAAGCCAATTCGCTTCTTAGTGATCGACAGTAAGGCTTCCGTTCTACGGAAGATCTCTACGTTCTCAGCGCTGGAGTCAATTCATTCACAATTTTGGTGAAAGTAAAATTGTTGCTTGGGATATTGCCAAGGCGTTCGATCACGTGCGGCACGGTGCATTGATATCAAAGCTTTTTGCATTTGAGGTCGGTATTGACTTCTCTCCATTTATATGGAGTTTTCTCAGATACCGCACATACGTGTTGTTATGGATGCGGTCTCATCTAATGAGTTTCAGCTTAATTCAGTGGTACCCCAAGGTTCCGTTCTTTCTCCTTCTCTTTTCCTTATCTTTCTGAATAACCATCATGGTCAAACTTTTAAATCTATATACTCTTTCGCAGATGACAGCAGCATTTGTCATTCATTTTCCTATAACTGTAGGCCAAGCCTCTGGGAGGTTCGGAGCAAAAGTCAGACAATGAATGACATAATCAATCAAGACCTGTTAACAATCTCCGAGTGGGGTAAAGTGAATAGGGTTGATTTTTATGCGCTGAAGACTCAATGTTGTATGTTGACCCACAAGGCCATGGAATCAATAATGTCATCTGTATATATGGGTGGTATAGGTATTGAGGAATCAGATACTCTTGATGTTCTAGGCATGAGAATTCAATGTGATGTTTGTTGGAACGAGCACATTTTACAAGTGTCGAAAGAAACATTCAAGTGTCTTGGTTTTCTATAACGGTGTAAAAATTACTTCACTCTTTCTGATCTCCTTAAATTTTACACCACTTACGTCCGACCGAAAATGGCATACAACTCCCACATATGGGCAGGAGCTTCAAAGTCTATTTTGGAGCTACTGGACCGTGTAAAAAGGAGGGCGTTGTTGCTCATTAGTGACAGTCTCGCTGGAAAAGCGTCAGAATGTGCATTGTGTAGCACTGTTCTATAGATAATACCATGGAAAATCTTCTTCTGAGATTAGCGAACTCATTCCAAGAGCCCGAGTTTTAGTTCGCTTTACCCGCTTCTCTATCAGATCACAATCATTTGTGCTCTATTGTCCAGTTCATGTCACAACTCCTTGCAGAGTAAATTCGTTTATCAGCGAGCTGGCCGCATCTGGAATAAACTACACACCCAAGAGTTTCCTGACAGTTGCGATCTAATAAAATTTAAGTAAAATATCCACAAACACTATTACCTCTTTCCTCATTCTCTTAACTAATAGTTCTTTTTTAATAATAATCAAAAAGATTGTGAGAGTTTTGTAGATTCCTGTTGGATCCAGAGATTTCTTCAAGGACTTTCATTATTTATCAAAGGCTATATAATTGGAAATATATTTTTTAGCTTTCACGTCTTAATGGTGAATTTTTGGTGTTTAGTTATTGCTATTATCTGGATTTTTAGCTTATCATGCTCAGTTTATATATGTAAGTATAGATTTATTGAAAACTATTTAATTTTATATATTAAAACTACTCAAGCAAATAAAAAATTATATATATGAAACATAATTAATTTTTAATATTTTACCTTACCACGGAGTTCGTCTTTGGAATGCACTTCCACAAACTTATCAACTAACAAGCAACACAAGTTTTTTTTATAAACTAATTTTTGATTGTCTTGCATAGTAAAATTTTTGATTTTTGTTATTATAATTTTTTTTTTTTGTTATTTTATTTTATTTTATTTTATAAATAGTTAATATATGTAATTAATTTCATTTATATCAGCACATTGTACCCTTATAATTAATTAATCCTGTACTGTAATTATAAGAATAATATTCTTGTTGCACAGGAAAGCACAACAAATAAATAAATAAATAAAATAAATAACCACGTTACCGAAATTTGTATCTGCATCGATCTATATGATACCCCGTGTCATGCGTTTAAGGACCCTATATCCTAGGTCCAACTAATAAGATTTAGAAAACAAGTAAGAAAATTATAGTCGGTCTAGACCGACTATACGATACCCTATACCATGCGTTTAGAAACCCCATCTCTTAGGCCCAACAAACTGGACATAGAAAATAAGCATAAACCAAATTTGAGTGGGATTTTTATTAATTTTTTTGGCTGCAGATATGAAAAAGTTCATATCGGATGCTATATCCATATGGGGACTAGGTCCAAGAATGGACCGATCCTGATCATGTTTGGTAAAGTCTCTTGTATTTTGCAAAAATATATACAAACAAAGTTTGAGAAGAATCAGTGCAATATTTTTGTTTCTTAATAGATTTAAATGAAGATCGGGAAGCAGCTCTATATGGGGCCACAGGGATCATTTTTGGACTACTCATGGGTGGATGTAATGAACGCATACAAACCCAATTTGAGTAAGATCTATATGACAATTTGGATCTTATGGCAATTTATGTCGATTTCATAGGGGTAATTTGTATGGGGGCCAGGTCTGAACATGGAACGATTCTCACCAATTTCAATAGCGGTCATCCCATGGCCGACAAAAGCTTTTATTCCAAATTTCATCAAAATACATTCATATTTGCGACCTGCAGTTTGAATACAAGCTTTACATGGACACACAGACGGACGGACGGACGGACGGACGGACATTGTTAAATCAACTCAGAAAGTGATTCTGATTCGATCGGTATAATTAAAGATGGGTCTAGGTCAAATATTTTTGGTTGTTACAAACAGCAGCACAAAGTCATTATACCCAAACCACATAGTGGTATAGGGTATAATAAGCATAAACCAAATTTGAGTGGCATTGCTATTAATTTTTTTTCATTCGGATAAGACTAAGTCGAAAAATGGACTGATCATGACCACAGTTGGTAAGGTCACTGATTTTTTGCGAAAACATACACACCAAATTTGAGAAAAATCTGTTCAATATTTTTGTTTTTTGATAGATCTAATTGAAGATCGGGTATAAACTTCATATTGGGGCTATGACTAAGAGTTGTCCTATAGAGGTTATTTTTGGACCACTGATAAATGGATGTAATAAGCATACAGAAACCGAATTTGATTGAGATTCTGGTATTATGGCAATTTAAATCGCTCTCATGGGGGTAATTTTTATGGGGACTAGGTCTGAATATGAACCTATTTTCATCACATTCAACAGCATTCATCCTATGGCTGACAGAAACCTATATCCTAAATTTCATCAAAATATATTCATATTTGCGATCTGTAATTTTATTAAAAGGTTTATATGGACATACAGATGGAAGGACGGGCTAACAGATGGACAGACGGACATCGCTAAATCGACTCAAAAAGTGATTCTGAGTCGATCGGTCTAGGGAAAATATTTTTGGTAGTTACAACCATCAGCACAAAGTCAGGGTATAAAAAACTAAAAAAGATGGAAAAACTTAAATAGGATCATAACGGATTAATTGATTTCGGATTAAATAACAGAATGATACACAAATCAAAATCAAAATTTTGGAGGTCCATATCTCTAGAAAACCCCTAACGGGTTTGTCGCCCTTAAACTAGACTAGTCTCCAAATTTGCGTTAAAAAAATGTCAAACTAGGTTCTATCACTTTACCGGGAATAAAATACGAATTTATGCATGGATTTTCATGAAACAAAATTTTTTTTATTTCTATTACATACAGCTTTAAGAATGAGTATTAAAACTGTAAGTATTTGTTGCTTTATATTTTTAAACTCTTTCTTTTAACTCATACTCTCTGTCTGTCTGTCTGCCTGTCTGTCGTGGGGCAACCCCATTCAATTGATCTGAAACTTGGCGCAAGACCCATATGCATAAGGAAATAAAGAATTCGTGGACGAGTGAGCTTTCGTATCGAATAAAATTTCGTAAGGTATCGAATAGCCTAATCACGGCATACAATTAGAATCGTAAAAAATTTATTTCTAATGTAAATAAAGAATAACATATGTTTAATGAAAATGAATTGACATTTATAAAAAGAAGAAGAAAACATATAAAAAAGAAGTAAAAAAGTAGGAAATATTATTTGTGTTTTTATGTTTAGGCTTCAGAAATCTCAATTATAGATAAAAATTCGGATTCTGATGAAGAATTTGGCGCCAGTGTAATTAAAAAAGCAATTAAGAGACAAAAGCGATCCGCTGTTATTTTCGGACATAGCGTAAGTAATAACTATATTTTTAATACAATTTTTATTAAATATTAATATCTCTCAGATTCAAAACAAGATTTAGATTGAAAAAGGGGGCATTTGTTTATGTTCTTACTGAGCTAAATGTCAACGACAGTTACTCCAAAACTACAATTAGCAGCAACCCTTTTATCCAGTGGGAGCTTTCAACACGCAGTTGGCAACGCCTATTTAGTTGGTATGAGTCAAAGTACGGTGTGCAAATTTGTAAATAATATCGTGGAGCAAATCGAGCTGAAGCTGTGTCCCAAATTTATAAAGTTTTCTCCGCAACAGTACTCGTAATTTATGGAATTCTTCATGTAAAAATATAAGATACCTGGAGGTTTGTATATTGTAATATGTACATATATATATGAGAATTTTAAATTAAATTTTTGTAAGTAACTGGATGTGTGGACGGCACACATATTGGATTACAAGTGCCAACTAATAGCGAGCATAAGATCTTTAATGGAAAAGGCTTTCATAGTCTTAAATCTGCCGTAGAACGTAATATTTATTGTTAATAAGCAGAGTTCAGAAAAAACACACACTGAATAAAAAAATCGTACATATATGTAAACAAACATAACTTAGACCAACACACACATATTTTTATTTTCATATCAATTATGTTTGTTTTTAAATTTTCTTCGGTGCCCAACACAATCTTGACTGTGTTCGTTTCAATATTTCGTTATTTACACGAACATTTTTGTATCACGTACTTTTTGTTTCAATCACACATAAACCACACATTTTTGAGTGTTGCTTTATTTGAAGTTCATGTTCTGGTACGTGTACTGAAAAAAAAAACAGAACATGTACAATAAACAGGTTCGAGTTCAGCTATATTTTAAGTCGTGTTTAAGTCGTGTTTAAAATATAACTGAACTCGAACTTGTTTATTGTACATGTTCTGTTTTTTCTTAGAACACGAGCCACAACACGACTTAACAATGTTTTGTTAAATTTGGGTGCTCAATCTTAAATTCAGCCACGAGTTCCTTTTGTTTGCCATTTATTATACCCTATACCACTATGTGGTTTGGGTATAATGACTTTGTGCTGCTGTTTGTAACACCCAAAAATATTTGACCTAGACCCATCTTTAATTATACCGATCGAATCAGAATCATTTTCTGAGTTGATTTAACAATGTCCGTCCGTCCGTCCGTCCGTCCGTCCGTCCGTCTGTGTGTCCATGTAAAGCTTGTAATCAAACTGCAGGTCGCAAACATGAATATATTTTGATGAAATTTGGTATATAAGCTTTTATCGGCCATGGGATAAACGCTATTGAAATTGGTGAGAATCGGTCCATGTTCAGACCTAGCCCCCATACAAATTACCCATATGATATCGACATAAATTGCCATAAGATCCAAATTGTCATATAGATCTAACGCAAATTGGGTTTGTATGCATTCATTACATCCACTAATGAGTAGTCCAAAAATGATCCCTTTGACCCCATATAGATCTGCTTCCCGATCTTCAGTTAAATCTATTAAAAAACAAAAATATTGCACTGATTCTTCTCAAATTTTGTTTGTACATATTTTTGCAAAATACAAGAGACTTTACCAAACATGATCAGGATCGGTCCATTTTTGGACCTAGCCCCTTTATAGATATAGCATCCGATATGAACTTTTTTATATCTGCAGCCAAAAAAATTAATAAAAATCCCACTCAAATTTGGTTTTTGCTTATTTTCTATGTCCAGTTAGTTGGGACTAAGAGATAGGGTTTCTAAACGCATGGTATAGGGTATCGTATAGTCGGTCTAGACCGACTATAATTTTCTTACTTGTTTTAAATACATTTGTCCTGAAAACTTTTAATTAGGGGTTTGGAGTTTAATTTATCAAGTAATTAATATTACTTACATTTAAAGACCTTTTAGTTATTATTTTATATTTCCCAATTTCATTTCTCGCTTGTTGTTCTCCAGCAGTTTACACATTTCGTTACGATTGGCTTTGACGTATCGAATGACATTTAGAAAGAAGACGCTCGATCGATCGCTCGCTATCGTATGCCATTATCACAAATTTCGATACTACTTTCACGATAGCGAGGGAGCAAAGTTGTATCATAAAGTTACTGGTCCGCCAGTAACGGTTGATACTTCGCTCATGCCTATAACCTACCTCCACGTGATGCTCCCGGGCAACGCTAGGCAAAGCCAGTTAATTCTGGTGATTATTCCTAGCGGCTAAAGTTTAAGGTCAGTTCCACCAAGTACTATTCTATTTGGAGAATAACTTGGTAGTGGCTAGTATATGGCCAGGCTGGCTACGAAGCCTTACCTGAGGCTATAAATAGGTACCACGGGTAAGCTATCAAGCCCAAGGTTACCTCACGGCGTCTTCATAGTCGGAGACAAAACAAGGAAAAACACAAAACTGGAGGTGTCAAAACCTACCTGATGATATGGTTGTCACATCCCATAATTGTGTTGGTGTCCCAAGGTGTAACGAAGCTAATGTTGGTAAGATGGTACATGAGCGAAAGGAGACAGGGTGTGGGTGCGTCAGTTGTCCTGACAAGATACCATGACGGAGGAATTGAGCAAGAGTGTGAGCCGAAGATAAGTTGATGTAAGCATCATCTAGCATGATGGCACCGATTAGTAAGTTCGGAGCGTAGTAAACGGAGGTAGGCATGAGTCGAAAAGTTCGAAGCTGTGAATGGATGAGCTAGTACCAGTCCTAGCAAAGATGGCCATTGCAGTAGAATAAGTAGGCAAGAG
This sequence comes from Cordilura impudica, assembly GCA_963682025.1. Taxonomy (NCBI): domain Eukaryota; kingdom Metazoa; phylum Arthropoda; class Insecta; order Diptera; family Scathophagidae; genus Cordilura; species Cordilura impudica. Next base: position 264,934,702 of record OY821518.1, on the reverse strand, counting down.
GGTCGGATGGAAGATGATTCCAAGAACGCTTGAGTCATTTGACAATACAGTGTTTCGCGGACGAAACGGAAATCGGTTGAAATGTTGGTACTTAACGGTGTACATATCAGGGCCACCTGATAATAACAGCTGTGGTGGCCCAAAATCGCGGAAAGAACACAGTTCGATGTGGAGTTGCATTTCAACCAACCGGGTTCTAAGACCCATAGGCTTTTAGATCGGGCCAACCCAATAGCAAAGGGAGGAGTTTATGCCAAATCAATTGTCCTAGTTTGCTACCATCTAAGGAAGGGGCGCAGGTGGACGCCTTGTATCTCACCCAGTGCTAAGCACACCGTGTGGTTAAGTCAACACGACAGGAACGCACGTAAAACTCAAGAGACTTCTTCACGATAGCGAATGCCGTGATTTCATAATTAAAGATTTCGATCAATTTCAGTCGATCGCGAATACGACAAAAAGACTCCTGTGACCTTCTCCTAGAAGAGGGACCTAGTGTGTGAAAATTAAGTTTTCAGAAAAAAACGCATTTAAAGTTTCTACACCCTTTCAGGTACCAGAATCCACCGTTTTTGACACAACCCGTTTTTTGACACACTAGGTCCCTTTTCTCGGAGAAGGTCACATATGATGTATGATTTGTACATTCTATATATTGCACTTTTTGCATACACTAAATTTACTGACTTGTCAAATGTTCTATCATAATCTACCCTATATGCTTTCTGTGTTCATACCTACCCCATGTGCTTTTATGTTTCTCAAGCTCCAAAATATAGTTACTAACCCTCATAGCTTTTTTGTAATATCGACCGTTTAAGAGATTTAAAGACTTCCGATTCGTATGTAGAATTCATATATCAAACACATCTGGTATTACAGAGAGAATGAAATATTCTTGACTACTATGTGAATGAACTTTTAACTATATCTTTAACCCTAGAAGGGTACTGTGAGTAAAATTAACTCACATAAGGAATAGATTTGTTCGTAAATCATCAGGTGCTTGGGTGCTTGGCCCACTCTGTCATTAGACGGCTGCCGCAAGCATTGAATGGTGTTGTTTGATTTATCGCGCTTGTGGACAATTTAAAAAAAGTTAGTGAGTAAAACTGACTTATCGGTACCCTTTACGTACTAATTTGGGTGAGTCATATTTACTTATAAGTAACTTACTACGTGTCTAAAAAATATATTTTGTGCTGAATTATGACAATTATGTTTATACCCTATACGACTATGTGGTTTGGGTATAATGACTTTGTGCTGCTGTTTGTAACAACCAAAAATATTTGACCTACACCTATCTTTAATTATACCGATCGAATCAGAATCACTATCTGATCGAATCCGTCCGTCCGTCCGTCTGTGTGTCCATGTAAAGCTTGTAATCAAACTGCAGGTCGCAAATATGAGTATATTTTGATGAAATTTGGCATTTATTCTCCTATCGGCCATGGGATGAACGCTATTGAAATTGGTGGGAATCGCTCCATGTTCAGACCTAGCCCCCATACAAATGACCCCTATGAAATCAACATATATTGCCATAAGATTCAAATTATCATATAGATCTCAGTCAAATTGGGTTTGTATGTATATATTACATCCATTAATCAGTAGTCCAAAAATGATCCCTATTGGTCAACTCTAAGTCATAGGCCCCATATAGAGCTGCTTCCCGATCTTCACTTAAATCTATCAAAAAACAAAAATATTGCACTGATTCCTCTCAAATTTTGTTTGCATATATTTTTGCAAAATACAAGAGACTTTACCAGACATGGTCAGGATCGGTCCATTTTTGGGCCTAGTCCCCATATAGATAGAGCATCCGATATGAACTTTTTCATATCTGCAGCCAAAAAAAATTAATAAAAATCCCACTCAAATTTGGTTTATGCTTATTTTCTATGTCCAGTTAGTTGGGCCTGAGAGATAGTCGGTCTAGACCGACTATAATTTTCTTACTTGTTTCGTTTTGTATTATGTTACCGTAAAGAAAACTATAGAGCATACAAATGGCAGGTCGCGGGCTATCAGAACAAAATATTTTGAATGCAATACTTGAACTAGAATCTGAGGACAATTTGGAGTTGGAGCTTTGTAACTTTGATGAGGATTCTTGGGACAGTGTTGCAGATCCGGAATATCAACCAGAAACGGAAGAATTAAATGATGTCGAAGAAAATTTGATACACAGAATCATAAATGCAGAAGAAGCTGAAAAGGAAGAAAGGGAGGAAACACCTGGAAGCAGCAAACGTAAAAAACAGAAACTTAGTGAGGGGAGAAGAAATGAAAGATCAGCTGCTCAAGAAATTCGTGAAACAGAAGAGGTAATTACAGTTATTACACCTAGTACCAACAATCTGATCGGAAAAGATGGACATTTTATTTGGAGTAAGGAACCTGATGCTGCGCTAGATCAAAAAACTCCCTCTAAAAATATTGTTGACATTCGCCCTGGCCCAACAGCAAATGCAAAAAATTCGTTGTGTCCTGCCAGCTGCTTCAAACTGTTTTTTACCACAAACATATTGGAAGAGATTTTGGTTTATACAAATAAAGAAATAAACATTCAAATGGAGAACAATAACGATAAATCTCACGAGGTTTTGTCAAATTTGGAAATGGACGAACTTGAAGCATTTCTTGGTTTGTTAGTCTTGTCCGCTGCTCTCAAAGATAATCACTTGGCAACACATATGATGTTTGACACTACCTACTCTGGGGAAAGGTACAAGGCAACTATGCCTGAGAGAAGGTTCAAATTTATCCTAAATTGTCTAAGATTCGATGACAAAGAAACAAGAACTTCCAGAACAGAAATGACCAAACTAGCTCCAGTCTCTTCTATCTGGGACACACTTCTAAACAATTGAAGAGTGAACTATAAACCTGGAAGCTATGTAACCATTGCAAATGTCCATTTATGATGTATATTCCCTCTAAACCCAACAAGTATGGGATCAAAATTGTCATGTCTTGTGATAGCGAACAAAGTATTTGTTGGATGCCATTGTTTAACTTGGAAAAGGAAGTGTACCTCCTTCAATGGCTGCTGGTGAACATTATGTTGTTGAAATGTCACGATAGACAATTGGTTTACGAGTGTACCACTCATTCAACGTCTCCGTCATGAATGCAAACTAACAACTGTTGGCACAATAAAAAAAATAAACCACCATTGCCTATTGAAGCTACAGATATAAAGTTTCAAAAACGAGCCGCATCCACTTCACTGTTTATATTTCATGAGGATTTGACAGTTGTATCATACAAGCCCAATAATAAAAAAATGGTATTATTGGCGTCTAGTATGCACAGTACGGGTAGTATTCATGAGAGCACTGGAAAACCAGAAACAGTGCATGTGTACAACTCACCAAAAGCAGGAGTTGACAGTTTCGATCAGATGTGCCAAAACATTAACCATGGCAGAAAAACCAGAAGGTGGCCTCTAGCATTTTTCCAAAATATGATGAACATAGCTGCAATAACTGCATCCTTTACGAGCACAACATGTGTAGCCGTGGGCAAAAGCCAGAATCCTGACTTAATTTTATGTTATCTCTACACAAGGAGTTAACGGAAGGATTTCAAAGGAAAAGATTGGCAATTAATACAAACATGAGCCTGGCATTGAAAAAATCCATTCAAAATATTGTTGGCGCAAGCCAAGAGGCCCATAGTGCCAGAGAAGATCAAAAGGGGCCAAGAAAGTACTGTAATTTTTGTAGTTATACCAAACGTAGATACACCACCACTTATTGCAATTGTGGATTAGCTTCTTGCGGTGAACATGCACAAAAAAGTGCCCTGACTGTGCTTGAAAACCAATTTTTATGTATTCATAATCATCAAAAATCAATAATAAAGTATTATTTTAGCTTATTTTATATATTTTAATTAAAAACTACACTTATATTATATGCTGGCTTTCAATTTTTTTCATTTAAAACTACAACTTTACAAAATAAATCAGATAATAACGTAAAAATTCTGAAGTGAGTAAAATTTACTCATAGGTACCTATAACCGCCTACAATTTAACCGTACCCTTCTAGGGTTAAATTAACACGAATTTTTAATATCATTTTTATAATCAACCGAAATTGCTGTGTATGGCCCTAAATTCAGCAGCTAAAAACTTGCCTAATTGCTATATTTTTAAGCCGAAGGGCACTTATTAGACTGAATTTCCATCTAGTGTTATTATGGAAGAGACTTTAAAAAATTGTCTATAAAACTAAACCATATTTCATTAGTTCTGAATATCTAAAGTAAACTTATTAAAATTTATATCTCTCTGTCACATGCAGGTCAACAACGAGTCGTTCGTTGTTGCCGATAACTTATGTGCGCACTAGTTTTAAAAAAAGTTTATAAAACATTTGTTAGTTTGTCTGTTGTGTCATTGTAGTGTCACAGTTTTGGGTATTATCATTAATTTTAATCATCAGCTGCTCATTTAAGCACAAATCGACATACAACCAATAATAATGAGCCTAATTTATTATAATTTGAAATTCATAAAATCATATATTCAATCTACTGACATTTTATAAAAAAGAATTTCAGGTTTCAAAACAACTGATTATTGTGGGATTAGTTGTATTTTTTTTTCTTCTTCCTTTTCTCGTTTCTCTTGACAAATTGTCAAGTAGCCATGGCGCGACATATTTTGGGTAGTTAAGGCGTCTTTGTTTTAACTAATTAGACGATATTTATCATTTATTAAGGCGCCTTCTGATATTCGTTGCTTATAAAATAAATACTTTGAATACTCATGTTGGGGAAAACTCGTATACACCGATACACACGACAGAAGAAAGTTTTAAATTAATGTTTTCTAACTGAGCTACTTTGTCAATTTTTTTTTTATTATGTATGTATTTTTAGAAATTCACTTTGAATAAAGACGAAATAAAATTCATAAACATTCAAATATCCCATCTTTGTTATGGGTATTGTGTCTTGAAAGAGATGCTTCGGCTTTCATCATACTAAATTGAACTCAATTATAAATGACAGCAGACAAATTGAAGTGGAAATTGAGATATTATTATCATTATGAATATTATTATTATTTAATTTTTTTTTTTTAATATAAATACATTTGTACTTCAAAAACAAGCACAAATTTGATGGAGGATCATGGAAAAAAAGTAATATTTTATATAAATTATTAGTAATAATGAAAACCTATTGCTATTTCTGTAATTAATTTATAAACTCGAGTGCTTCTTTATCAATAGTAAAGCGTGTTTAAAAAGAAGTAGGGATTTTTCTGGATTGTTGAAAATCTTTATTTGATTGACAGCCGAATTTTTATTCAGTTTATACAATTTAATGCAGGGGAAATTGATAAAAAAAAAAATTAACAGGATAACATGGAGAAAACTAGGCACAAGATCAACCACCGTTACCAAAACTAAGTGAAATCGAGCATCTATATGAAAATTTTCACAGAAAAGTCATCAAAAGAACATTTCGTGCTATGACGACCTAAATAAGGCTATTTAATTAGCGAGGAGCAAAATTATGGAGAACAAACCTTCTGGACTCAATGCTTACCCAAAACACAAGTTGCGACAAACGCATTGTTATACTAAATACGTTTTCGTCAAAAAAAATTAATTCTTTTCATCCAAAAACCACCAACAAACAATTTTCCTCAAAATAGTTATTTTTTTAATTGAAAATGCAACAACAAACGATTTTTTTAAAATAGAATTAATATTTTTGTTACCTAAAATTATTGTATTTACAACAACATTGTTAACAATCAGTAAATATATTACAAAAAAAAGGTTTGTCATATTGAACAATTTTATTGGTACTAGGCACTGATATTATACACAGTGGACTTCTCTCTTTAGAAAATAAATTTTTTACTAATTTATGATTATTTTTACCTGAACACACCAAAAACATTATTGGAAGAAAAAAAATAGTATTCTTGCGGAAGTGGAAAAGAGATTCTGTCAATTAACAAGTAAGAGTGTTAAATTCGGCTGTGCCGAATCTTTGATACCCTCCACCTCGGTTTGAGTCTTGATAATAAATGTAAATGAAAAAGTAAGCAATTTGTTAAACTTAATACCAAATTATTTCAGCAAATTCTTTGGGTTGGTTTTCGTCTTTTCTATTATTTCGGATTTATTTCGGTGTTTCCTTTTTGGTCATCGTGGTTGCTGATCGGCATGCATTTGGGTTATATACCTATATGCATGCGTTCCCGGTTATATGACATAACATCTCTTTTAATTTAGTTTTTGCTAATTAAATAGCTCGCCCTAACCGCCATTGCAAAGGTAATGGTTGTGTAGGGTGGCTGTATGCATTAAATCGTGCTAATTGGAGATGGCTGTATAGTTTCTTTTAACAGGCAAAATATTTTTTCATTGCGGTCATGTAGGTCGGATGGAGTAACAAATAATAACCAAAAAAAAGCTCTCTCAACTTTTTTATTAAAACATTGCCATATTTGGAAAACATAGAGAATAAATTTATAATAATAAATATTCAAATTAGGGATGCCAAACGCAAAAAACCAAATGTCCCAAACATTTTAAATAAAATAATTTGTTTACTTTATTTTCTGAAAACTTCAAATTTTCATCCAAAAAAAATTGTGAAAATATATGTATAAAAAATAACATTCTCATCAAATTGCGTTTACTTATGTTACAGTTTTTATGTTCGCAATTCTTAAATATCATTTGAGGTTTTCTAAAATTCATTGAATTTAAATTAATGTTTTCTGTAGTGTGATTCTGTAAATTTCAACGATCCGACAATCGCAAAATATATCGACAGCTACTGTTGTTTGCACTAAGGATTAAGTAATTCACTAAGTACAGACATCTTAACGACAGTCAACATCTCTATTTTTCTATTTATTTAAATTGTAAACGAGTGGCATCTCTGTCAAAATAAGCGAAAAACACAAAGAAGAATAGAAAAAAACAAATTACTTCGTGTTTGACAGGATGATTTTATGTTTATGTTTAATATCTTTATTTTTTTACTAATATTTCTGTGTACTTATTTGAAAATGAAATAATGAATTTTGAAATAATAAATTTTTTAATAACAGCAAAATATTTTCACTATTTTATGATTTTTATTTATGTATGACGATATTTCAACCTAAAAATTTAAGTTTTTATCGATTGAATATACAACACAAAAATGGTTTTCGTTTAGATAACAACAGCTGACTTTAACAATAGCGAATATCGTTTAAAAATTTTACTGATAATTTTGCTATTTTCTTTTTTTTTAACGATTCGACTATCGTTAAAAGAAGTTACTGAATCGCGGTACTGAAAAGCTATTAATTTCTCGTGAATGTCAATATTTTTTTTAAATGTAAAAATTTTTTAAATATAAACACAGGTATTTGGTGTTTTTTTTTTTTTTTGGAATTTCAATTTGTGCTTAACGAATAAAATTTATATATTAAAGATGCAATTGACGTCTTCTAAATTTAAAATTATAATTTCCGACGTTTTGATGTGATTTTCTGAAATTCAATTAATTGTAATTTATAATTGGAAATTTTTAATTCGAGTTTTTAGAATTGATATTTTCTTAAATTTGAATGGAAAATTTAAAAAGTGCAATTTTGTATTTATGTGAATAATAATGCTTTAGTAATTATAAACAATTTTTAAAAATTAGATGTAATCGCAATCAGATATTTTGTAGGTAAAGCAGAATAATAATTCTATATAACTATGTAGAACTTTTTTGAAAGCAAAAAACTCATTGATGAACTCGGTAACTCTATTTTGTAAAGACAACAAAAAGTTAATATGCCAAACTTATGTTCATATTTGTAAAAGAATAATGAAAAAAAGTATGAAATAAAAGACCAGCCCGTCTATACTCTTAACATTGTTCTGTATGATATCTAGTTGAAAATATTGACATTCATGTTAAAATAGAAATAACTATTGCAAAGCTAATTAGAACAAAAAAAAAATTGTGGCGCCATCTACTGTGGCATAGTCACGCTGAGCAAAATGAAGTGACACTCTGTTAATGCAAAAGATATGTATTTTCCCCACAACAAAATATTGCAGAATTTTATGTAAATAAAATAATATACCGATTTATTTCTAACATGTAGTTGTTATGGATATACATATATATAATATATGTATATTATTTGTATTATTTATTATGTTCATGTATGTATATGTAAATATTACACACAAAAAATACAACATCAAACGTTATTTGTGTGTTTTTCTCTTTAAATAAATTTATACATAAAATTTTTTTTGCTAAATTTACATTGTTTTTTTTATTAACAACTAGGTATTTTAGCATTATTTGCTTTAGATGCTGGTGAATTTTTACTCCCTTTATATTAACTCGTCTGCTTGTCGAAAAAAATTTTGGACCGATTTTAAACCCTTTCCCGTAACCCATTCGATCTGAAATTTTGCAGGCAGGATCGTGGTAATAACATAAATGATCTAACAAATTTTTTTAGTGATGCCAAAACAATGGAAACTTTTAAAATTTTCTACCAGAATTAATAAAAAAATGTACAAAGGGTTAGTTTTTATTATATTATTACCACAACGACCACAAAAACAACAAGTCCAGCTATGACAACAACACAACATTCAGAATAACAACAAGAACAATATAGAAACATCATATTTTTCATTTTTTTTTTAATTTTTCAGAGATTTCCCTGGACATGTTCCACCGATTTTAATGATTTTTGAAGCAGAAATCTTCCCATGAATGTGGTGAATCATTCTCACTAAAAATGATCACTGTAGCTGCACTATTGAGGGCGTGATCGTGACAAGAACAACATAGAAAATTATATTTTTTCAAGACTTTTTATAGTTCTTCATTCAAATCTCGGGATCTGATTCACCGATTTGGACGATTTTAGACAGCAAACTTCTCAGGATATTAATGAAATATTTTTTATATCAACAAGCACCCTAGCTGCCCGATTGATGCCGTCATCCTGATTTCCACAGACGGACAGACGGACATCGCTATATCAACTCCGGTTGTTATAAGGGTCACAAATATATATATTTTATGGGGTCAAAATTTTTTTTTCTAATTATTACAAATGGAATGACAAACTTATATATACCCTCTGCACACTGGAGTGGAGGGTATAAAAACCGAAATATTAAAAGATGTTAGGCAAGAATTAAGCGAAATAAATAAAGGAGTCACTGTACTGGAAACACTAAATTGTGAAGCCTATCAGCTACGATCTGCAGTTAAGGATTTAAATTTGAAAATGCAAAAACAAGAGAATGCTTTAGTTGCTTCAGATATTCGTATAACTGGCATAACATCAGCAAAAAACAAGTAAGAAAATTATAGTCGGTCTAGACCGACTATACGATACCCTATAGCATGCGTTCAGAGACTCTATCTCATAGACCCAACTAACTGGATATAGAAAATAAGCATAAACCAAATTTGAGTGGGATTTTTATTAATTTTTTCGGCTGCAGAGATGAAAAAGTTCATATCGGATAGTATATCTATATGGGGACTAGGCCCAAAAATGGACCGATCCTGACCATGTTTGGTAAAGTCTCTTGTATTTTGCAAAAATATATAGAAACAAAATTTGAGAAGAATCAGTGCAATATTTTTGTTTTTTGATAGATTTAAGTGAAGAAGAGTTGTCCAATAGGGATCATTTTTGGACTACTAATTAATGGATGTAATATGTACATACAAATCCAATTTAACTAAGATTTGTATGATAATTTGGATCTTGTGGCCATATATGTTGATTTCATAGGGGTCATTTGTATGGGGGCTAGGTCTGAACATGTACTGATTCCCACCAATTTCAATAGCGTTCATCCTATGGACGATAAAAGCTTATATACCAAATTTCAGCAAAATAAATTCATATTTGCGACCTGCAGTTTGATTACAAGCTTTACATGGACACACAGACGGACGGACGGACGGACGGACGGACGGACGGACATCGTTAAATCGAATCAGATAGTGATTCTAATTCGATCGATATAATTAAAGATGGGTGTAGGTCAAATATTTTTGGTTGTTACAAACAGCAGCACAAAGTCATTATACCCAAACCACATAGTAGTATAGGGTATAATGAAGATTTAAGTGCACTCTTCGAAAATTTATGTTGTACGCTGAACAATAAAGTGCCTTATTATAAGTGTATTTTCCGTGCTAAAAATATCATAGATTCTATAGATTTCTATAAAACTTAATACGCCATATTAGAAAAACTTTTTATTAAAAACAATTCCTATGTTTCGTCGAAAACACAAATCACCTTTACGCTTATGCGATGTCGGTATGGATAGTGATGAATACGTTTTCGTAAATGAATATCTTACACCGCATAACGACAAGATTTTTAAGACTGCGCTGAATCTTAAAAGAGATAAATGCATAAAGCAGCTTATACTCTACGAGGGATTGTGTTTGTGAAACCGAATGACTTCGACGAACCTCTTATGATTGAGTTTCTGACCAATTAAATCAGTTTTTTCTTACTTTAAATTTCTTAAACCTTTTTTTGTTATTAATAATTATATTACTGTTAATTGTACGTGATTATATCAAACTTCTTGGTCTCTTATCCGGAATACAGTAAGGTTTTAGAGGTTTTAGACAGGCTAGGAGTTGTATTACTGCATTGGTCGACGTGGTTGAACATCTGAGAAGCAAACTTGATTGTAACATGATCTCATTTCTGGTGGTTTTAGATCATAGCGAAGCATTCGATACCGTCGCCCATGCGACTCTTATTTCTAAGCTCGATAAACTTTTCAATTTCTCTATATCTGTCTGTAGATTTATCCGGTCATACATCTCTAATAGATATCAATCTGTATCTCTCAATGGAAAAATCTCTGAAGCACTAAATGTTGAAAGAGGAGTAACACAAGGTTCAGTACTTGGGCCCTTACTTTTCTGCATGTATATAAATGATATATCTAATATTCCCCAACATTGCAATATCCATATGTAAACAGACGATGATCAACTATATGCCAGTGCTAAATGTATGAATGTCAACAACTGTATAGAATCTATTAACAACGACTTAATGAACATTCATAATTGGGCCAGGTTGAATGGATTGCGCCTAAATCCAACTAAGTCAAAATGTATACTCATATCGAGAAATAACGTGACACTAGAATTTGACGAGAATATTAAAGCACAACAAATCTTGGAATAATTTTCAATACTCAACTTTCATGGACAAACCACGTAAACTTTGTTGTTGGAAAGGTACATGCGGAAGGTACATAAGGAATCTTTGGGCTGTCCAATTGTCAACGCCATTTGAGATAAGAATGCTTTTAGCAAAAACTTATCTTATATCTGTCCTACTTTATGGCTGTGAAGTATTTGCAAACTTTAATAGTGTTGACACTAGAAAGCTCAATGTGGCATACAATATATCTAGATACGTTTTTAGAAAGCAAAGAACCGATAGTATATCGTTATATTCATATAAACTGTATAACGTGCGCTTTGATTACCGTCTAAAAAACAGATGTCTTACTCTGATGCATAAGATTATTCATTTGGCTGAACCAGATTATTTATTTAAGTTAATACATTTTGCTAGATCACCTCGTGGAAAGAATCTTGTTAAACCATTCTTTAATTATGGCGTCTCAAAGAGACAATTCTTTATTTATACAATTGGTCTATGGAACAAACTATCTAACACACCACAGACAATTAACAACATGCATCGTTTTAAAAAGGAATTATTAAAATTATGTGCCTAAAATATTATCTATAATGCAAGTAAGAAATTTATAGTCGGTCTAGACCGACTATATGATACCCTATACCATGCGTTTAGAGACCCTATCTCTCAGACCCAACTAACTGGATATAGAAAATAAGCATAAACCAAATTTGAGTGGGATTTTTTCTTAATTTTTTTGGCTGCAGATATGAAAAATTTCATATCGCATGCTTTATCTATATGGGGACTAGGCCCAAAAATGGACCGATCCTGACTATGTTTGGTAAAATCTCTTGTATTTTTCAAAAATATATACAAACAAAATTTGAGAAGAATCAGTGCAATATTTTTGTTTTTTGATAGATTTAAGTGAAGATCGGGAAGCAGCTCTATATGTGGCCCATGACTAAGAGTTGTCTCATATAGATCATTTTGGGGCTACTGATTAATGGATGTAGTAAACACATACAAACCCAATTTGAATAAGATTTATATGATAATTTGTATCTTATGGAAATTTAAGTCGATTTCATAGATTTCTGAACATGGACCGATTCCCACCAATTTCAATAACGTTCATCCCATGGCCAATAAAAGCTTATATACCAAATTTCGTCAAAATATATTCATATTTGCGACCTGCAGTTTGATTACAAGCTTTACATGGACACACAGACGGACGGACGGACATCGTTAAATCGAATCAGATAGTGATTCTGATTCGATCGGTATAATAAAAGATGAGTCTAGGTCAAATATTTTTGGTAGTTACAAACAGCAGCACAAAGTCATTATACCCAAACCACATAGTGGTATAGCGTATAATTAATATGCATGGTGATTTCTTGTGACCGATGTAAGTTTCACAGTTTTACCCCGATTTTACCAAAAAATTTATCATTTGAAAGTTATTTCTTTATACCTGTTACGCAGGTTTACAGATTTTAATCGTCTGGAATATTTTTTTGGAGTTAGGATCGTTTAAAGTTGCTACTAACATACACACAAAATTATACAATGCCTATGTGTGTGTTTACTAAATTTGTTAATGTGTTTCTGTTAATGTGTTGCGTTTGTTTTCTTCATTTAAAATGAGTTGAATTGTGAAGCATACCTTTAGTGTCTTTATTAAATGAAAAAATAAAATTTCCTAAAATTTGCACTCGAATTTAAAGTGCTGGAATCTGCTAGTATTTACTTTAAGTTTCACTTTTAAAATTTAATATTGTAATGTTTCATGTTAAGTTTGTTTTCCTTTTTTCTACTTCTTTTATTTTTGGAAATTAAAATTATAAATTTATAAACAATTAAAAATAAGTTGAAATTGTACCCTGTTGTAATAATTGTAACTTAAATCCTACTATCGTCTAACACTGTGACTTATTGTATTAGAATGACAAGGAGTAAAATAAAATAAAATTAAATTAAAAGACAGCGGAAGCGTCTGATTTTCAGATGCGCCTTTGTTGATTTTTTTTTTTTTTTTTGATTATCCTTAACTTATTGCACCGTTTAAGTGATAAAATTAAGGAGCAGCGACTCCAAGTCACTTTTTGAGTCGATTTAGCAACGACCAAATACATATATACGCCATATAAAGCTGCTTCTCGATCTTCACTTAATTTTTTTTTTCAAATTTAGATTGTACATATTTTTTTCCCAAAAAATAATTGACTTTAATAAATATGGTCAAGTCGCTCCATTCTTCAACCTAGTCGCCATATATGTATAGCATGCGATATGAACGTTTTCTTACCGGTAAGAGAAAAATTAATAACACTACTTTTTTCTATATCCAATTAGTTGGACATAAGAACCCTTCTCTAAACGGGTCGTATAGTGTATCTTATAGCTGTTTACTTGTTTTAAATATTTCGATGCCATCAGTTTCATCTTTCATATTTTTCCAAGTCATTAGAATAGACAACTATTATTAACTTCTTTTTGATAGGTGTGATAAAGATATAACTTAAATATTCCAATTGAAAAGGTTGTGTCTAGCATTCTTAAAGTTTAACACATTTTCTTCACTATAAATATTTGTAAACAGAATGCTCTTATCATATATATATATGAATATGTGATACAATGTGTTAGCGGTAGTGAAAGCAAATCGCTAGTCGAAGAAGGATTCATATAGTTGTTTGTTAAAGCTGAACAGACAGTTTAGTATTGAGTTTAAAGTCAGACCTTATTGACTGCAAATTTGAATAGAGCTTTTAATATTTATGATGCTGTTCAATCTTTATGTATTTCTAAACAGACAGAGAGGTTTCTTGTGTATATGTAAAATGAAGGAGAAATTATTAGAGTTGCCATATACATACGTTGTTCATGAAATATACAGAGTTTAAATACATATAGGCATATGAAGCAAATTGGCATATAAAGAATAAAAATAATATGATAATAATATCGGAATCGACGAACTAACTCTTCAGTATCTATCATTTGAAATAAATTTCAGGCGTAAAATCTTTTTATTTTTAAGCAAAAATATAGCAACTTTCTTCAAATGTTGACCACCGCATAAATCACATACTGATTTTCCTGCCGTCAAATATGGAATAATTTGTATATTTTAAGAAGATCTGAGGATTCGTATATTATGAAAGAAGGTCTAGAAACTGATTGAATTAGGAGACTGAGCTATATGGGCGCATGTTCATAGAGCATGTACCTAATATTATTAAAATATATTTATGCTTGTTTGATTACAGGTATTACGGACAGATAAACAAACAAATAGAAGTGCGGACGTATATTGCAAATTCGTTTACATGATTCTACGCTAATCAGTATAAAAAAGAACACTATACACAATTGTGCAGAGGGTATATTATAAATATGTCCTTGCGTTGGTAATAATTAGAAGAAAAATCTGGAATCCTTAAAATGTATGCATTTGTGCTTTTTACGGAGGTGAAATAGCCTTCTGTCCATCTATAAATATCGTTATCACATCTTCAATATGTCACCTGGAATACCCAATTTTAGTGTTAATGATGCTTTGACATCCTGCCTATACTGCTGTTTAAAATTCACAAAATCGGTTTAATAGCTCCCGAGATATCAATGAAAAAGTCTTGAAAATATATGATTTTTCTAGGTTGTTTTTGATTATTTTGTATGGGGTTGCTATAATTGTTGTTATTTTTGTCATTTTGCTTGCAGCATTTGCTACATAAGAGTATATTTATGGTTCCTAGCAGATTCCAGCGCTCGAAATTCGAGTGCAATTTCTAGGCAGCTTTATTTTTCAACTTAGCCAATTCATTTACAAACACATTAACAAATTTTGTAAAACACCCATAGCATATGTATCTGTTAGTAGCAATCTTAAATGCGATTTACTCAAAATAAAAGAAAAAAGTTTAAAAATCTGTAAATCTACAAAACGATGAAAAAGAAATACCTTTCAAATAATATATGTTTGGTCAGAATGGGGATAAAACGGTGGATAAAACATTGGTCACAAGAAATCGCCCAGCCTATTACTATTATGGATAGATACTGCATGTGTCATTGTTCAAATGTTATTCAAAACTGAATAAAAAAACCTATATCAAAGTTCTTCTTAAAAAATTAATTAGTTAAAAAAAAACGAAATAGCTATTTATAGATTTGAACAAAATGCAGTAAGATTTTTATAAATTCTATACTTTAGATTTATGATTTTTTTCCTTTAAGAACTCTAAACTTTAGCTTATACAAAATTTTCTATATTAAAGTTTTTTGAAAACATTTACAATTTTCTTTATTTAAAAATTGTTTTAAATAATTTATCATGTTTTGATGAATTCAGAATATTTTCTTTGTAGAAGAGCTTGAAATTAGAAAGTTTTAGCTTTTAAATATTTTCCCTATTAAATATGTTCCATGATTTTTCTTTAACATTTTTCTTAAAAAACCAGCGCAAATCTAACAAAGTTTAAAGTTAATAAAAAAAATAAATAAGAGGTACGAGAACTATACCATGGTATAGAGACCCTATCTGTTCGGTCCAACTAATTGGATATAGAAATTAAGCATAAACCAAATTTTAGTGGCATTGGGTGCTATATTTATATGGGGACTAGGTCGAAAAATGGACCGATCTTGATCATATTTGTTAAGATCACTTATTTTTTACAAAAACATATATAAACCAAATTTGAGAAAAACAAGTGCAATTTATTTTTTTTTTTTTTTTTGGTAGATTAGATTAGACCCATGACTAAGAATTCTCCTATAGGGATTATTTTTGGACTACTGATTAATGGATATAATAAACGTATACAAACCCAATTTGATAATTTGATAATTTGGATCTTATGGAAATTTATGTCGATGTCATAGGGGTCATTTGTATGAGGACTAGGTCTTAACATGGACCGAATTTCACCAATTTCAACAGCATTCATCCTATGGCCGATAAAGGCTTATATGCCAAATATCATTTTCATTACAAGGTGTACATGGAACACAGAAGGACAGACGGACTGACAGACGGCCATCGCTAAATCGACTCAAAAAGTGATTCTGATCCGATCAGTATAATAAAAGATGGGTCTAGGTCAAATATTGTTGGTAGTTACAAACAGCAGCACAAAGTCGTTATACCCAAACAACATAGTGGTATAGGGTATAATTATTTCCCATAGACTTGACGAAAATAATTCACTAGTTTTGGGAACTCTTGGTTTAAAGAATATACACTAGGGTAGATCAATTATTTTGACTCCATGAGTTCATCGCGATACTAGAACTATAATCCATAACATGTATATTTGCCCAAGGAACCATACCTCTAACATCATTTTCGAGCCTGCCTAAATTTTTATGGAGATATATTCATGATATTTAACATAATACTCATTCATTTTTGGGTCGGGAAATCCATTTTTCACATTTGATTTTATTTCTAACAGCCGCCAAGGGGCGTTTTCGTCTACTTTTGTGGATTTTTCACTTTTCTGGAAAAACCTTAGGAAATTATTGCACAAATGGACGAATCTTCGACTTTCTCATATTTAAAATAGCCCAAAATATTCAGCGCTGAAAATCGTGTGGGGTATCCATATACGACCTATATCGATTTCATACAATTTAAGTCAAAAAATTCGTTTCTTGTATTTGTTAATTTAAAGAGTAAATAAAATCAATTAACAGTGCTAAATTCGGCTGTGCCGAATCTTTGATACCCTTCACCTCGGTTTGGGTATTGATAATAAATGTAAACAAAATATTTGAAAAAGTAAACAATTTGTTAAACTTAATATCAAATTATTTCAGCAAATTCCTTGGTTAGATCCGGATTTTTGTTTATTTCAAGAGTTGGTCTATAAAGCTATCTCATATTAGTAGTTCACGGTCCAACGAGGAAAGATCGTTTTCGTCTTTTCTATGATTACGGATAAAAGAAAACACGTTTCGGTGTTTGCTTTTTGGTCATCGTGGTTGCTGACATAATCTCTGGTTTAATTTAGTTTAAGTTTTTGCAAACTAAATAGCTCGCCCTAACCTCCATTGCGGAGGTAATGGTTGTGTATGGTGGCTGTACGCATTAAATCGTGTTAATTGGAGATGGCTGGATAGTTTCTTTTAATTGGCCAAATAATTCTTCGTTGCGGCCGTATAGGTCGGATGGAGTAACAAAATAATAACCAAAAGAAAAAACTCTCTCAATTTTTTGTTAAAGTATTGCCATATATGAAAAAATAGAGAATTAATTTTTTTTATATATTGAAAGGGAGTTTTAACTATTAGATTTTGTGGTAACACAAAATAACATAATACAATACAAAATCTAACCCAGTGATGCCAACTTTTGATTTTGTATTAAATGATGTTAATAAAATATATTTTCATTTAATGACTTTAAATACTATTACTGGGAATTATTATTGAAAATAAATTTTTTGTGTTTTACTTTGCCTACCATGAAGTCAAATTTTGTTATCTTGTTATCTTTATTTTCTGAAAAATTTCAAATTTTCATCCAAAAAAAATTGTGAAAAATAAAACAAATAACATTCTCATCACATTGCGCTTTATTTATGTAACAATGTTTATGTTCGCAATTCTTAAATATCATTTGAGGTTCTCTCAACTTCATTGAATTTAAATTAATGTTTTCTTATCCTGAAATGATATTAATGTCTCCTGAATCGCAATATTTCTTTTTAATTTCAGTTGATTTCTTAAATGTAAACATTTTTGGTGTTTTCTGAATTTCAATTTCTGTTTAAAGAATAAAATTTATGTTTTAAAAACTCAACTGATGTCTTCTACATTTCAAGTTATTATTTAATATGATTTTCTGAAATTCAATTGACATTTTATAATTTATAATTGGAAATCTGAATTCCAGTTTTTAGAAATGATATTTTCCTAAATTTGAATGGAAAATTTAAAAGGTGCAATTTTGTGTTTATGTGAATAATGGGTAAAGGGTAGTAGGTAAAGCAGAATAATAATTTTATATGCGTAAGTATGTAGAACTGTTTTGAAAGCAAAAAACTCATTGCTTCTTCTTTACTCAGCTCCTTTAACATTGTTGTGTTTGATATCTAATTGAAAATGTTGACATTCATGTTAAAATAGAAATAACTATTGCAAAGCTAAGTAGAACAAAAATTGTGGTGCCATCTACTAAGGCATAGTCAGACTGAGCAAAATGAAGTGACACTCTGTTAATGCAAAAGAAATGTATTTCCCCTAAAACAAAATAATGCAGACTTTTATATAAATAAAATAATATACCGACTTATTTCTAACATGCGGTTATTATGGAAATACGAGTACCTACATAGAATATGAGTATATTATTTTATTATTTAATATATGTATGTATGTATATGTAAATATTACACACAAAAAATACAACATCAGAAGTTATTGTTGTGTTTTTTTTTTAATAAATTCATACATAATTTTTTTTTTTTTTGGGTAAATTTAAATTGTTTTTTATTAGCAACAGATAGTTCAGCATTATTTGCTTTAGATGTTGGTGAATTTTTACTCCCTTTATATTAACACTTATGCCGTTTTCTTTTCTGACAAAAAATGTCGCATTTTATTCGCACTATTTTCCGAAAGTATTTTCTTTATATATTCTAAATTAAGAGTAACCTAATTGTATACATCAATTGAAAGGTCTCAAAGTGCTGTGTTTATAAAATCAAGAAATTTTGATTATTATCCTCTTTGAAGTCATGGGCTGAATATATTCCAAAAAGGGAACAATGTGCAAATATTCTCACATTATGACCTGAAAGAAGCCAATGGCAACAATTTTTTGCAATTTACGAGTGCTCGACTTTGAAAATTTTCACCTTACTTTGTAATATTATGTAAATTCAATACATTATATATTATTGTTAAATATATTTAAGCAGAAAAGGAATATGTATCCTAAACTCTTTAAGAAAAAAATTGTTAAATTAATAACTGATAAACGTTACATAAATAAAAATTGAAATTTAAAATTAAATTAAACATTCTCATCAAATTGCGCCTCATTATGTAACAATTTTTATGTTTGCAATTCTCAAATATGTTTTCTGATCCTGAAATCCTATTAATCTCCTCAATCGCAATATTTCTTTTTAATTTCAGTTGATTTTTTAAATATAAACATTTTTGATGTTTTTTGAATTTCAATTTGTGTTTAAAGAATAAAAATTTCTACATTAAAATTCAATTGATGTCTTCTAAATTTCAAGTTATTATTTCCGACGTTTTAATATAATTTTCTGAAATTCAATTGATATTTTCTAATTATAAACAATTTTTAAAAGTTATATGTAATCGAAATCAGATATTTTGTATGTAAAGCAGAATAATAATTTTATATAACTATGTAGAACTGTTTTGAAAGCAAAAAACTCTTTGCTTCTTCTTTACTCAGCTCTGTGTATACTTTTGATTGTTGTGTTTGATATCTAATTGAAAATGTTGACATTCATGTTAAAATAGAAATAACTATTGCAAAGCTAATTAGAACAAAAATTGTGACGCCATCTACTGTGGCATAGTCACACTTAGCAAAATGAAGTGACACTCTGTTTGTTAATGCAAAATAAATGTATTTCCCTAAAAAAAAATATTGCAGAATTTTATATAAATAAAACAATATACCAATTTATTTCTAACATGCGGTTATTATGGATATACATATATAGAATATATATATTATTATTATTATTATTATTATTATTATTATTATTATTAGAAATAATGTATTACAATAAATGTATAGACATTAATATAAGAAAGAGTACGAGTAACTTAGGCCTTCGACTCTAGAATGTATATATATTATTTTATTATATAATATATGCAATGCAATGCATATTATTCATGCATGTATTTGTTAAATATTACACACAAAAAATGCAACATCAAAAGTTATTGTTGTGTTTTCTTTAAATAAATTAATATATAACATTTTTTTTCGGTATATTTACATTGTTTTTTTTTATTAACAACAGGTAGTTTTGCATTATTTGCTTTAGATGTTGTTGAATTTTTACTCCCTTAATATTAACTCGTTGTGTCTGCTTGTAGTCAAAATTTTGGATCGATTTTTAACCACTTTACCGTCATCCAATCGATCTGAAACTTTGAAGGCGGGCCCGTGACGATGACAAAATGATCTAACAAACTTTTTTTGTGATGCCAAAACGATGGAAACTTTTAAAATTTTCTACCAGTTGATAAAAACATGTACAAAGGTTAGTTTTTATTATACCCTATACCACTATGTGGTTTGGGTATAATGACTTTGTGCTGCTGTTTGTAACAACCAAAAATATTTGAACTACACCCATCCTTAATTATACTGATCGAAACAGAATCACTATCTGATTCGATCTAACGATGTCCGTCCGTCCGTCCGTCCGTCTGTGTGTCCATGTAAAGCTTGTAATCAAACTGCAGGTCGCAAATATGAATATATTTTGATGAAATTTGGTATTTAATCTTTTATCGGCCATGGGATGAACGCTATTGAAATTGGTGAGAATCGGTCGATATTCAGACCTAGCCCCCATACAAATGACCCCTATGAAATCAACATATATTGCCATAAGATCCAAATTTCAAACTAATCTTAGTCAAATTGGTTTGTATATATATATTACATCCATTAATCAGTAGTCCAAAAATGATCCCTATTGGACAACTCTTAGTCATAGGCCCCAATAGAGCTGCTTCCGGATCTTCACTTAAATCTATCAAAAAACAAAAATATTGCACTGATTCTTCTTAATTTTTGCTTGTATATATTTTTGCAAAATACAAGAGACTTTACCAAACATGGTCAAGTTCGGTCCATTTTTGGGCCTAGTCTCCATATAGATATAGCATCCGATATGAACTTTTTCATATCTGCAGCCGAAAAAATTAATAAAAATCCCACTCAAATTTGGTTTATGCTTATTTTCTATATCCACTTAGTTGGGTCTAAGAGAGAGGGTCTCTAAACGCATGGTATAGGGTATCGTATAGTCGGTCTAGACCGACTATAATTTTCTTATTTGTTATATTATTACCACAACGACCAGAAAAACAAAATTTCAGCTATGACAATAATACAACATTTAGAATAACAACAAGAACAATACAGAAACATATATATTTTTTTTAATTTTTTGTACTTCTTCAGTGATTTCTCGGGACCGCTTTTCATAATTTTTCAACCAGAATCCTTCTCATGATGTTGGCCAATCATTCTCACTAAAAACGAGTGCCCCAGTTATCCTATTGAGGGCATGATCGTGACAAAAACAACATAGACAAACCATATTTTTTCAAGACTTTTTTTACTTCTTCATTCAATTCTCGGCACCTAATCAGCCGATTTGGACGATTTTTAATACCAAACTTCTCAGGGTGTCAGTGAATCGTTTTTATGCCAACGACTACCTTAGCTATCCGATTGAAGCCGTCATTGTGATTTCCACAGACGGACAGACGGACATCGCTCTATCAACTCCGGTTGTTCTAAGGATCACAAATATGTATATTTTATGGGGTTCCAAAAATTTTTTCCTGATTATTACAAACGGAAAGACAAACTTATATATACCCTCTGCATACTGGGGTGGAGGGTATAAAATAACGAGTTTATGTCTTTATATCTGTTTTCTAAATTATTAATTGTTCTAATAATATAGTATTGAGTTTATCAGATAGTTTACTTTTTAAAATAGTTTGTTTACATTTTATTGTATTAAACCATTTCTGAAAAAAAATAATGTAAAATTTTTTGAAGTTAATAGCTGGGCATTTTACTAATATAAGGCAAAACTAAATTTGCGCAGATTTTTAGTCAAAGTAATATGAAACTAGAATGGCTACCGTACTCAACGTATGTTATAAGTTTAAGACACAAGTGGAGTATAAAAGATAGGCACGCTCTTTTTTATTTGCGGTAAAATCAGCAATCCAGTGCTTGTGATTTTACAAAAAGAAATAATTTTGAAATCTAAAGAAATTTATATATGGATTTTAGAAAATATCGAATTAGAAAAGTTTAAAATTCCATCAATATGGTTAGACCATAATAATCTTTGGCAATCCTTTTTTGAATTTTTCATCACTTTGTGTTAACTAATACATATAGTTTCATCTTGTGCTTAAATTCGCATATATCAAACAGCTGCTATAAACAGCAAAAATAATTTATGACCAACATCAGCAACAACAACCCCATATCAAACAGCCCCCCCACCACCCCCTATAACACAAATGATAGATGATGTGCCAGACAAGACTAACGGTTATAACGAAAACTTATAAATCTTTAAAAACAGAGTTACCAGATGATTGTAAACAAAACAGTTCATATTGGAATTTCTCCATTAATATCTGTTTTCTAAATTATTTCAATCAAAAAGAAATTTGCTTCCAATTAATTGTAATCATTATCTGAATCTACATCGTTAAAAATTTTTAATGAGACTTCATTAATTTTTTATCATTGTTAATGATCTCTAACGCTGTTTCTTCTTCTTTTGAGTTTATCAATCATCTATAAAATATTTCTTTTAATCATCATTAGTTTCGGGCATTTTAAGTTGTTTAGCTGGTTGAAATTTAAATAAAGTTATTTATGAGCATTTAATTTTTTGTTACATTAATTTGAACATAACTGACAAAACATAAATTAGCTTCCGTTTTAACTAATTACACACCGAACAATCAGTCAACCATAAATTAAAGTTGAAACAGTTTTGAGATACAAGAATACGTAACAACAACAAAAAAAAACCCCCAGAAAAACCATACTGCCGCGGCTACTGCGGCTGCCACCGCCCTCATCTAATGCCGCAATCACATGCCAGGGCATTTTAATATGAACGAATGACTCTTAAATGTAAGCCAGCCATAATAAATAAATGTAAAATGTATAATATTTTTGATAACAAACATTTGAAATTAAGACAAGGGAGGTAAAAACGGCTCTTTTCAAAGCAGTCATGGCCAACATATATTGTTGCTAGCTATATTTTGTGATAATAGAAGTAAAAAAAATATATTGATCATCCAAAATGGATATATTGTTTTTCAAAATAACCTCCACGAAGATTAATATAGGTTTAATAGCATTCGAACCAGTTTTGACAGCGATTTCCTACTCCAAACGAGGTAAATTCAAAATATCCGTTTCAAATACATTAATCAGTTCTTAAGACATCGAAACACGTTGAAATCGGAATTTATTTTCAATGTCTGTCAATCAAAAGAAGACATTCGCCCACAAATCAGACTTCAAAGGAGGACGACCCATCAATTCGAGGTTTGGGTGCTCAAAAAGACACGTGTATGACGGTTGCTTTCCTTTTTTTAAGGCTTCTTTCTGTACCATTCCAAATTGCACGTTCAACGCTCCACAGCCGGTTTTGCCTCAGAAAAGGCAACCATTTGCTTCGAAGTGCTCGTTTCGACAAAGCTATACAGTGCACTTTTGTTTGGC
Organism: Cordilura impudica; assembly: GCA_963682025.1. NCBI lineage: Eukaryota > Metazoa > Arthropoda > Insecta > Diptera > Scathophagidae > Cordilura > Cordilura impudica. The sequence continues at coordinate 264,910,973 of OY821518.1, read as the reverse complement.
TTCGGGCGCATATGAATAGATCCATAACTCGGCGCCCGTCACGATCTTATAGACGTTAAACGACGTAACATTTTTCAACATTCCTTTGCACCAATCCATTTTTTTACGGGTGCAATCCAACGCGTGAAATTCTTTTTGACGTGCAGATTTTTAGACAATACTAATGTTGACAAGAACTACCATTTATTATAGCAATCGACTCAGAAAATTATTGTGATAAGATTTAGTGATGTCCGTCCATCCTTTCTGTCTGTTATCATGCAATGCTTGTGATCCAACTACAGCTTGCAAACATTGATACATTTGGAAGACATTAGAAAAAAGCTATTGAAATTGGTGGAAATCGGTGCATGTTTGGACCTACTCCCAATACAAATGACCCCTATGAGATCGATTTAATTTTCCTTTAAAACCAAGTTATTATAAAGATCTCGATGTATTTGAACAGTAGTTCAAAAATAAAGCATAAACAAGGGCGGTACCAGAACAACCCGACCTTACTTATAGATGGCGCCAGTAGTTTAATAACAATTATTTTGGTGAAAAATTGCAAACTTGTTTGATATTTTTTTAGAATGGAACATGAAAAAAATTGGACACCGTTATGTAAGTCCAACCAATATTAAAGCCGAGCTAGAGACTACTCTGGGAGAACCTTCTCCTTCTTCTTCTTCTTACGACCATAAAATATGGTAGAGTTTAAACCAGGGTATACGAGCTGCCAAGACGAACATCGTAGTATTCGACAAATTGAGGTGGCCACGCAAGAAATGGTTAAGAAAATCCACAAGACAGTATTACCTAATCCCCGGCTGAAGGTGGTTGAGCTAGCGGAAGTGATAGGCATTTCAAAACGTGCTCTATATCGCATATTGACAGAAAATTTGGAAATGGTAAATCTGTCCGCAAGATGGGTGCCACGTTTGCTCATAATAGAACAAAAACAGCGTCGTTAAAATGTTTCAATAAGGCATTTCAAGATGTTTCACCGGCAGAGTTTGCCACTGGTTGATCCATTCTTACAGAGTAAGGGCAAATTCAAATTTTAATTAAAAAAAACAAAAGTATTTGTTGCCGATTAAGCTGTCTAAATTAAAATCTGATTTATTTTTGGGTTTCAACTTTGTATACTAAATTTGGTTTAGCTTACTTAACCTATACTAGCAGATTCCAGTCCTCGAAATTCGAGTGCAAATTCTAGCAAATTTTATTTTTCCATTAAATAAAGACCCTAAAGGTATGCTAATCAATTATAGCCAATTCGCAAATCAACACCAAAAACAAACTCATTTTTATTACAAACACATTAACAATAATAATAATAATAAACACAACCATAGCATTGTATAATTTTATGTACGTGTTAGTAGCAACTTTAAATGCTATTTACTCAAAATAAAGGAACAAATTTAAAAGTCTGTAAATCTGCAAAACGGTTAAAAAAATACCTTTCAAATAATGTACATTTGGTCAAAATCGGAATATAACGGTAGAACAAAACATCGGTCACAAGAAATCGCCTAGCCTATTAATATTATAGATTACTTAACCTACACATACTATTGTTTTATTCGATATGATGAAGGTAGTATTTACATTGACCAAACAAATATTGCATTACATTATGCATAGAAGAGTCTGACTAGTAATTGACACTATTGATTGTCTGTTCTATATACTATGTAAGCATTTCAGACTTGAGAGGTACACTACATTATAAATTTCAATATTTATGGAGCCATATTAAAGGAATTACTTCCTCCATTATGCAGCAGAAATATTTTTGACGTGTAAACATCTATACGTGCAATTTCTATTCACACTACAATCACAAAAACAAAATAAAAAATTAAAAAGAAAAAATTAAAAATGAAAAATAAAAATTTTAAATGAAAAATAAAAAATGAAAAATAAAAAATAAAAAAATGAAAAACGAAATATGAAAAGGAAAGATTAAAAAATTAAAAATGAGAAATAAAAATTGAAAAAACAAAATTAAAAAATTAAAAATGAAAACTGTAAAATTAAAAATAAAATGAAAAATAAAAAACGAAAAATTAAAATAAAAATTTAAAATAAAAAATTAAAAAATTAATAATGAGAAATAAAAAAAGAAAAATAAAAATAAAAAATTAAAAATTAAAAATGAAAACTGTAAAATAAAAAATGAAAAATAAAAAACAAAAAATTAGAAATAAAAATTAAAAACGTAAAATTAAAAATTAGCCGGTTGAAATAATATACAATAATAAATATTTTTATATTAGCAGAGCCCCTGCAGTTGATTTGTATAAGTGATACATAGATGACGCTTTCTGTTAGATTTGAAATTTAGTAAGAAGATTATAATCGGTCTAGACCGACTATACGATACCCTATACCATGCGTATGCCCAACTAAATGGATATAGAAAATATGCATAAACCAAATTTGAGTGGGATTTTTATTAATTTATTTCCTGCAAATTTGAAAAAGTTCATATCGGATGCTATATCTATATGGGGACTAGGCCCAAAAATGCACCGATCCTGACCATGTTTGGTAAAGTCTCTTGTATTTTACAAATATATATAGAAACAAAATTTGAGAAGAATCAGTGCAATATTTTTGTTTTTTGATAGATTTAAGTGAAGATCGGGATGAAGCTCTATATGGGGCCTATGACTAAGAGTTGTCCAATAGGGATCATTTTTGGACTACTGATTAACGGATATAATATATACACACAAACCCAATTTGACTGAGATTTGTATGATAATTTGGATCTTATGGCAATATATGTTGATTTCATAGGGGTCATTTGTATGGGGGCTAGGTCTGAACATGGACCGATTCTCACCAATTTCAATAGCGTTCATTCTATGACCGACAAAAGCTTATATACCAAATTTCATCAAAATATATTCATACTTGCGACCTGCAGTTTGATTACAAGCTTTACATGGACACACAGACGGACGGACGGACGGACGAACGGATATCGTTGAATCGAATCAGATAGTGATTCTGATTCGATCGGTATAATTAAAGATGGGTGTAGGCCAAATATTTTTGGTTGTTACAAACAGCAGCACAAAGTCATTATATCCAAACCACATAGTGGTATAGGGTATAACAAGTAAGAGTATTAAATTCGGCTGTGCCGAATCTTTGATACTCTCCACCTCGGTTGAGTATTGATAATAAATGTAAACAAAATATTGGAAAAAGTAAACAATTTGTTAAACTTAATATCAAATTATTTCAGCAAATTCTTTGGGTTGGTTTTCGTCTTTTCTATTATTTCAAATTTATTTCGGTGTTTGCTTTTTGGTCATCGTGGTTGCTGATCGGCATGCATTTGGCTTATATACCTATATGCATGCGTTTGCGGTTATATGACATAACTTCTCATTTAATTTAGTTTTTTGCTAATTAAATAGCTCGCCCTAACCTCCATTGCAAAGGTAATGGTTGTGTAAGGTGGCTACATGCTTTAAATCGTGCTAATTGGTGATGGCTGTATAGTTTTTTTTAACTGGCCAAATATTTCTTCATTGCGGCCATATAGGTCGGATGGAGTAACAAAATAATAACCAAAAAAAAAGCTCTCTTAACTTTTTTATTAAAATATTGCCATATTTGGAAGACATAGAGAATAAATTTATAATAATAAATAATTAAATTAGGGATGCCAAGCGCAAAAAACCAAATGTCCCAAACATTTTAAATAAAATAATTTGTTCTCTTTATTTTCTGAAAAACTTCAAATTTTCACCCAAAAAAAATTGTGAAAATTTATATATAGAAAATAACATTCTCATCAAATTGCGTTTATTTATGTAACAATTTTTATGTTCGCAATTCTTAAATATCACTTGAGGTTTTCTAAAATTCATTGAATTTAAATTAATGTTTTCTGTAGTCCGATTCTGTAAATTTCAACGATCCGACAATCGCAAAATATATCGACAGCTATTGTTGTTTGCACTAAGGATTAAGTAATACACTAAGTACATACATCTTAACGACAGTCGACAAATTTTTTTTCCATTTATTTAAATTGTAAACAAGTGGCATCTCTGTCAAAATAAGCGAAAAACACAAAAGAATAGAAAAAAAAACAAATTACTTCGTGTTTGACAGGATGATTTTATGTTTATGTTTAATATCTCTATTTTTTTTACTAATATTTCGGTTTATTTATTTGAAAATGAAATAATGAATTGAATATGCTATTTAATTTTTTTATTTATATAAAAATGTTTTTTAATAGAAGCAAAATATTTTCACTATTTTATGATTTTTATTTATGTATGACGACATTTCAACCTAAAAATTTAAGTTTTTATCGATTGAATAAACAACACAAAAATGATTGTCGTTTAGATAACAACAACAGCTGACTTTAACAATAGCGAATATCTTTTAAAAATTTTACTGATAATTTTGCTATTTCCTTTGTTCAACGATTCGAATACCGTTAAAAGAATTTACTGAAAAGCTATTATGCCAATGCCAATGTTTTTATACCCTATACCACTATGTGGTTTGGGTATAACTCCTTTGTGCTGCTGTTTGTAACTACCAAAAATGTTTGACCTAGACCCATCTTTTATTGTACCGATCGACTTAGAATCACTGTCTGAGTCGATTTAGCGATGTCTGTCCGTCCGTCCGTCTGTGTGTCCATGTAAACGTTGTAATCAAACTACACGTCGGAGATATGAAAATTTTTCGATGAAATTGGGTGTATAAGATTCTATCGGCCATAGGATGAACGTTATTGAAATTGGTGAAAATCGATCCATGGTCAGACCTAGTCCCCATACAAATGCCCCTATGAAATCAACATAAATTGCCATAATATCCAAACTATCACATAGATCTTAGTCAAATTGGGTTTGATTGTGTTTATTGTATCCATTAATCAGTAGTCCAAAAAAAATCCCTATAGGACAATTCTTAGTCATATGCCCCATATAGAGCTGCTTCCCGATCTTCACTTAAATCTATCAAAAAACAAAAATATTGCATGATTCTTCTCAAATTTGGTTTGTATATATTTTTTCAAAACATAAGTGACTTTGCCAAATATGGTCAGGATCGGTCCATTTTTCGACCTGGTCCCCATATAAATATAGCACCCGATATGAACTTTTTCATATCTGTAGCCAAAAAAAATAATAACAAATTTGGTTTATGTTTATTTTCTATATAGAATTAGTTGGACCGAAAGATAGGGTCTCTAAACCATGGTATATGGTATCGTATAGTCGGTCTAGACCGACTATAATTTCTTACTTGTTTTTAAATGTAAAAATTTTTTAAATGCAAAACTTATTTGGTGTTTTTTTGGAATTTCAATTTGTATTTAACGAATAAAATTTATATATTAAGGATGCAATTGATGTCTTCTAAATTTAAAATTATTATTTCCGACGTTTTGATATGATTTTCTGAAATTCAATTAATATTTTCTAATTTATAATTTGAAATTTTAATTCCAGTTTTTAGAATTGATATTTTCTAAAATTTGAAAGGAAAATTTAAAAAGTGCAATTTTATATTTATGTGAATAATTTAGTAATTATAAACAATTTTTAAAAATTAGATGTAAAAAGTTAATATGCCAAACTTATGTTCATATTGGTAAAAGAATAATGTGTATACTCTTATCATTGTTCTGTATGATATCTATTTGAAAATATTGACATTCATGTTAAAATAGAGATAACTATTTCAAAGCTAATTAGAACAAAAATTGTGGCGCCATCTACTGTGGCATAGTCACGCTGAGCAAAATGAAGTGACACTCTGTTAATGCAAAAGAAATGTATTTTCCCCACAACAAAATATTGCAGAATTTTATGTTAATAAAATAATATACCGATTTATTTCTAATATGCAGTTATTATGGATATACATACATATATATAATATATGTATATTATTTGTATTATTTAATATGTGTATGTATGTATGTATATGTAAATATTACACACAAAAAATATAACATCAAACGTTTTTTTGTATTTTTCTCTTTAAATAAATTAATACATAAATTTTTTTTTGCTAAATTTACATTGTTTTTCTTACTATCAACTACATAGGTATTTCAGCATTATTTGCTTAGATGTTCGTGAATTTTTACTCCCTTTATATTAACTTTTAAATTTTACTCCATTTATATTAACTCGTAATGTCTGCTTATCGAAAAAAATTTGGATCCATTTGAACCACTTTCCCGTGACCCAATCGATCAGAAGCTTTGCAAGCAGGCTCGTGGCAATGACAGAAATGATTTAGTAGATTTTTTAGTGATGCCAAAACAATGGAAACTTAAAATTTTTCTACCAGAGTTGATACAAAAAAAAATGTACAAAGGGTTAGTTTTTATTATATTATTACCACAACAACCACAAAAACAACAAGTCCAACTATGACAACAATATATCATTTAGAATAACAACAAGAACAATATAGAAACATCATATTTTTATTTTTTTTTACTTTTTCAGAGATTTCCCTGGAACTGTTCCACCAATTTTAATGATTTTTGAAATCGAAATCTTCCTAAGAATTTGGTGAATCATTCTCACTAAAAATGATAACCTTAGTTATCCTATTGAGGGCGTGATCGTGACAAGAACAACATAAAAATTATATTTTTTCAATACTTTTTTTAGTTCTTCATTCAAATCTCGGGCTCTAATCCACCGATTTAGACGATTTTAGAAAGCAAACTTCTCAGGATATTAGTGAAATACTTTTTATATCAACGAGCATCCTAGCTGCCCGATTGATGCCGTCATCGCGATTTCCACAGACGGACAGACTGACATCGCTATATCAACTCTGGTTGTTATAAGGATCACAAATATATATATTTTATGGGGTCCAAAATTTTTTTTTTAATTATTACAAACGGAATGCCAAACTTATATATACCCTCTGCACACTGGAGTCGAGGGTATAAAAATGCCATAAAAAAAATTTTAATTACTAAATGTACACATCTCTCCCTATACCAATATGTGGTTTGGGTATAATGACTTTGTGCTGCTGTTTGTAACTACCAAAAATATTTGACCTAGACCCATCTGTTATTATGCCGAACGAATCAGAATCACTATCTGATACGATTTAACGATGTCCGTCCGTCCTTCCGTCTGTCCGCCTGTGTGTCCATGTAAAGATTGTAATCAAACTGCAGGTCGCAAATATGAATATATTTTGATGAAATTTGGTATATAACCTTTCATAGGATGAACGCTGTTGAAATTGGTGAGAATCGGTCCATGTTCAGACCTAGCCCCCATACAAATGACCCCTATGAAATCAACAAAAATTGCCATAAGATACAAATTATCATGTAAATCTTAGTCAAATTGGGTTTGTATGTGTTTATTACATCCATTACTTAATAGTCCAAAAATGATCCCTATAGGACAACTCTTAGTCATATTCCCTATATAGAGCTGCTTCCCGATCTTCTCTTAAATCTATCAAAAAACAAAAATATTGCACGGATTCTTTTCAAATTTTGTTTGTATATATTTTCGCAAAATACAAGAGACTTTACCAAACATTGTCAGGATCGGTCCATTTGTCGACCTAGTCCCCATATAGATATAGCATCCGATATGAACTTTTTCATATCTGCAGCCAAAAAAAATGAATAAAAATCCCACTCAAATTTGGTTTATGCTTATTTTCTATATCCAGTTAGTTAGGCCTGAGAGATGGGGTCTCTAGGGTCTAGACCGACTATAATTTTCTTACTTTTTTTTATGAAATACTGATTACAATATCCGTACTCTGTTTTTGGCCCTTAATTTTTTCAGCGTTCCAATCTGGAACTTTTTGTGTTTTGAAACCTGCATTTTCTCTAATTTTTCGGACTTTTTGTGTTTTGAAACCTGCATTTTCTCTAATTTTTCGGACCCAAATGTCCGAGCACTAAACCGGCTGTGTTGGGAGTTCTTTTCAACAAGCTTTATATCATATGTACCTTCATTTCTTTCCCAACCAAAGAATATCGTTAATTTAAAAAATTTTTTGGAAACAGATAAACGGTATATCTGTGATTTTTTGGCAAACATTTTGTAGGACCAAGTTAGATTTTGTTGAGAATATTCAATAATTTTTTCGTGTACTTTTATTTCATTATTTAAACTAACAACGAATGAATAGGATTATCAGTAAGAATAATAATTGACATATATTTCAAAGAATAACTTGATCACAAAAAATGCAAATAATGCTTAAGGGAAAAATGTTTGTTCAGATTTGTTCGATCTCACTCCTTATATGATCTTCAAAGGCTTATGCTTATGCGTGATGCGCTGCGTCCTACCGTCGCACAGTGGCCCCCTTAGAACAAATGGGGTTGCAAAAATCAAAAATGTCGTGGGCATTTAGGGTATTTTGAATAAACTCATCATATAGGAAATTAAAAATTTGCTACCTTCAATAAAATCAGATTTTTAGTTAAGAAGATATAAATAACCCTTCAAAGTTGACCGATTTTCAGTTTTGAGAAAAACACGCAATTTTAAGGCAATTTGGTCCAGTTTCACATGGAATATAAAAAAAACTAGGTAACTAATCGTAATTTTTTATTTCTGTTGATTTATGTATTTACTCAGTATATTACAGAAAAAAATTTACTCTTTGGTTTGTGGTTCTACAGATAAATCGCTATTTACCAAAGGCCTATTTTTTTCACTATTTTTCAGCTTTGCTGGAATATAAAAAATTTATAACTTTTGATATCTGCCATATTTTCCAAATATATTTTTTATTCCTTTAGCTAATGCAACAAAGTCCAGCTAGGAGCAGCTGCTCTTTCGACTGCTAGAGCTAAAAAAGTTAAAAAAGACATCGTTTCAGCAATTTTAAATTCAGGTACAAATACAGTTAGGCACACATTCCGTAATTCGACCTAACTTTTATGTGTATATACGTAATAGGTACATTTTTAGACATGGTCAGTATAAAATCTACCCACCATGTAATAGAGCAGACTATATATTCAAAATCAGGCATAGGCCCATGATTAGTCTATCAGTGAAAGTTGGCGCGACAAGTGCTTTGTATTTACTATGGAAAATTATTTTTGACACTCTAAATACATGGCGTTAAACAGCTTAAAATTGTATGATTTGTTTAGGAACTCAACCATCCCAACTGATTTCGTGGAAGCTGTTTTAGAAGAACTTGATAGCCTGTACGATAATCTAGGGAAGCGAAAGACATACGAGGGCTAGCTTAATGAGGATACATTCCTGGATACATTGGCAGAAGATGAATTCACCACATCAGCTGGACGTGAAAAAGGAAGTCCAGAAAAGAGTATGGAGGCATGTTCAAATTTTACAAGAAAGGTGAAACTTGTCTATGCCACCAACTATTTGCCCAAAGAGAGCATTGCCACGCCCACAAACGTACACATTCAAAACTATAGTTCCGAAGAGGCTTTACCCATATTTATGGACTTAGAACTTTAGAACAAACATGAGATACTACGGTAGTGTGACACGGAGCTGACACTATATATGTAGACCATACAGTTACACGGCTGTTGGAGAGTATTGTTGAAAATAAGTTGGAAAATCTTCCTAGGAAGCTGACATTAATCAGTCAACAGGGCTGCGATGGATCATAAACAAAAAGCTTTTATAAGTAAAAGATATCTTCCAATGACGCTACAATATCAGACGGAAATATGTCTATGGCATCTGTTGTTCCTTTGCGGCTTAAATCTAATGTATGGAAATACTGGAAAAATACACGGCAGTCATCAGTGCATTATTGCCGCCCAATAATGTTTCAGTTTGCAAGGGTGGAGGACATTGCAGAAAAATTTTGCAAAATTGAGCCCGCAGTGCTGAAAATTAGAGAACGAAATTATCTTGAATGTAGTTACGAATTCCAACTGTCCGTGGTCGGAAAAGCTATAAACGAACTGACAAACACAACCTTAATATTGTCAAGCCAGATTTGCAAACAGACGCAAAGGAACTTCGCAAATTTTAACAATTCTACAAACAAAGAGAGCAATTATAAGTATGGAATCACGCAAGGATAAGGTGTGTTGAGTTTTTACTAAAATTGGCGTATAATATTCTACAAAAGGACGAGCACTTTAATGCAAATACATTAGATAGAGATAAGCAGAAGACCAGAAAGTCCGAATACAGGATGCGTTTTTCGAAGGCTGATGCCGTTTTCTTTTCTGACAAAAAATGTCGCCCCTTTTTTGCCCTTTTTTCGAAAAGTGTTTTTTTTATATATTCTGAATTAAAAGCAACCTTATCTTATATATCAATCGAAAGGTCTCAAAGTCGAGTTCTCATAATTCACAAAAAATTCGAGCCATTGACTTCTTTCAGGTCATAGTGGGAGAATATTTCCCCATTGTTCCCCTTTTTTGAATATTTTCACCCTATGACTTCCAAGAGGATAATAATCAAATTTTTTTATTTATGTATACAGCACTTTGAGACCTTTCGATTGATATATAACACAAGGTGGCTCTTAATTCAGAATATATAAAAAAAATACACTTTTCCAAAAAAGGGCAAAAAAGGGCGACATTCTTTGTCAGAAAAGAAAACGGCATAAAAGTAGAATAGCCCAGGTGTGAATACGGGAACTCAAACGATGGAAACACTTCGCCGATATTTTTCGAAAATCATAAGGCAGTAACTCGAATCACTGCAATTAACAACCAAATCATTAAAAGATTGGAATCGATGTTGAATATTTTAAACTGCAAAGAAAAGGCTAATTCTACAAAATATGGAGAAAAACTGCATCACTTTTTATCGGAAATATATCCACGGAAGAAATTGACCCCGACAGTCTATAAAATATTGGCGCATGGAAAACATATAATTGTATGCACATTTATCAGTCCTTGCCAATTGGAGAGCTTTTCGAAGAAGCTCAGGATTCCCTCAAAAAATTAAAAAAAACAAGTAAGAAAATTATAGTCGGTCTAGTCCGACTATACGATACCCTATACCATGCATTTAGAAACCCTATCTGTTAGGCCCAACTAACTGGACATTGAAAATAAGCAACAACCAAATTTGAGAGGGATTTTTATTAATTTTTTTGGCTGCAGATATGAAAAAGTTCATATCGGTTGCTATATCTATAAAGGGACTAGGTCCAAAAATGGACCGATCCTGATCATGTTTGGTAAAGTCTCTTGTATTTTGCAAAAATATATACAAACAAAATTTGAGAAGAATCAGTGCAATATTTTTGTTTTTTAATAGATTTAAGTGCAAATCGGGAAGTAGCTCTATATGGGGTCAACGGGATCATTTTTGGACTACTCATTAATGGATGTAATGAACGAATACAAACCCAATTTGAGTAAGATCTATATGACAATTTGGATCTTATGGCAATTTATGTCGATTTCATATGGGTATTTTGTATGGGGGCTGAACATGGACCGATTCTCACCAATTTCAATAGCGTTCATCCCATGGCCGATAAAAGCTTATATACCAAATTTCATCAAAATATATTCATATTTGCGACCTGCAGTTTGATTACAAGCTTTACATGGACACACAGACGGACGGACGGATGGACGGACGGACGGACGGACATTGTTAAATCAACTCAGAAAGTGATTCTGATTCGATCGGTATAATTAAAGATGGGTCTAGGTCAAATATTTTTGGTTGTTACAAACAGCAGCACAAAGTCATTATACCCAAACCACATAGTGGTATAGGGTATAAAAATATAGATACTCGAACACGTTCAAAGCATCAAGGGTAAGGCAAAATAAGGACCTTTTCAACATGATGGCAGCATCTTCCGATCCATTTATCTCTTTTCTGCGGCATGTGAAGTCACGAAAAGAGTTAGAATCAAATAACTACAATTCAGAAATGATTAGTCTACTAGATATACCATCTGTCATGAATTGTGGTAATTATTTTGAAGCAATTTGAAAAAACATATTCGAAAATTCCTAATTTTTTATTTATTCTTTTTTTAATTATTTATGGATAATATTTTAAAACATAAAAACCTGGAGAAATAAAAACACAAAATATAAAACAGTTAAAAAGCATTTTTTGTAGTTAACACAAATTTGATTTTAACATTTTGTTGATAAATCTAGAAGGCACAGTATCGTGTTCAAATATCTATTTTATAGGTTGGACAATGATCTATCATATGCCTTTTTAACGTTTTTGATTATAGTTGAAAACACAACTGGGACGAACGACGAATTTTTCGTTCCGAATATTCGTCGTCAGAAAGAAAGCACATTTGTGTATATGAAAATGCACAGAATCAGTGCGTCGAACGAAATACGTAGTGCGTAACGATCTCTGCGATAGGTTTATTTCTATTTCTAACGCCGAAGAACGACGAATAAATTGATGTAGAGTGACCGTATTTTCTTTTAGTTTTTCAAATGTTTTAGTAAATAAAGTCATTTTTGTCTTTAAGAATTGTTTTACATTTTATTTATAACTTATGAGATAAATAAAATCCATTTTTAATTATATAATTTTCTTTTACATAGTTTTTTGTTAATATTTATTCTTTTTCGTTTAGTGCTTCTTTTTTTTTTAATACGGTCACACTATCAGTTACAACATGTAAACAAAAATGACATACAATTAATTTATTAATGAAAATTTATGTAATTTTTTCAGAATTAAAAAATTAAACGCTGCCGTACAAAAATTAAGGCTTTTACCATCGTGAACATGATGTTTACGATTGGAGTAACTCGTACCAAGTTAAAAATTCTCTTATTCATATTTTTCCAATATTTATTTATGTATGTACATTAGGGTTACGACTTTTTTATTTTTTTTTTTTTGCAAATATCAAATTTTACATGCCCTAGCCAAAAAGGCTATTAAAAAATATTAAGAAACGCAATATTACTTCTTCTGCTCTTAAAAACGTTTCCACACCAAACGCGTTGAAATTTGGTCTACATATATTTTTTTATTTCATTTAAAATATTTCTTCTACGTTTTAAAGACCTTTGTGTATTTTAGGTGCAATGCCCCGAATGGTTTCAAATTTTCACCACTTATAAAACATTTTGTTGCGATTCTAGCAAAATATTTTTTGTTCGACGGTCGAGATATTTTCCGAGTTATGGACCTAAAAAATTTGGACATTGACTCGTATATAACTTTTTAGTATCGGAATTGAGTAATATGTACATAATTTTGAAGCTCACATGAGTGCCTTTTATTTGATACTTTTAAATTTGAAATCCAAAACTTATCATTATCTCATAAAACGATCTCTGCAATATTTATATCTACAACAACTGAATATAAAAAATTTAGATCCACTAGCTTCATTTCGATGTATATTTTGACCTCTTAACCCTTTCCCTTCATAAAATTCAAGACTATTCTACCAATAAGCAATGATCGGTGGAATTCTAGAACAATTCTGGCAATATTAGCATGTATCCTAATTCCAAAATACCGAGCAGAACTATATAAAATATGCCAATGTATATGTGGTGCATGGTACGACGTATGGTTTTCAGACCATTGTTTCCGCGAAGACAATCTAGAATTATTAAATTTAAAAAAGGTAATGAGTGTTTTATAAGGCACGGGGTTATGCAGAAGTCGTAAATAATAAATCAGCAGCGTAGTAATATTTGCGCAGAACGTGATATAAAAGTTGTTCAGGACATTTTCGTTTCTGCAAAAATAGTCCCACTTTAAATCTTAAATTTATATCATACAATATTCAAATAATTATATAATCATACCTCGTATAAAAATCTACATTGTTTAAATAATTTTTTTTTACTATGTATATGGGGGATTTCATGCCAAGTGCACCAACTTTTGAAACCGATGTCTTCCGATCGGGATGAAATTTTCACCAAGGTTAGTCCTATTGGATAGTAGTTTAGACACAATTTTTCAAAAAGATCGGTCCAGAGCTCTCTGAGTTAGAGGGGATCAAAATTTGACATTTTGGCCAAACAGGTGTTTTTTCTCATCCATGTAACTTATTACCTATTGTTCCTAGAAAATTTTCTCCCAAAGAGTTTAGATAGCTATTTCTTCAGTATTTCGGAAAAAAATACTTAAAAAAAAAAAAAAAAAAATTTGTAGACTTTTTTTTTTTGCTAAATTGAGCATTTTTTGCCTTTTTTTCCAAAAAGGGCATTTTTTTTTTATTTTTTCATAAGAAAGCTTAGGATTTTTCCTTTAAGAGCTTTTTGGTCGCTTAGTGGGATGGGAGTGGGATATCTATCAAAAAAAAAGTTTCGTAACTCAAGACAACGGTTTTTCAATTTTTCACAAATGCACTATTTTGAATTTTTTCCGATTTGTGTCTAAAACCTTCAAATTAAACTTATACTGAGAAACTAGACAAATTAGCCTCTCCGAAGGTATGTAACATACCTTCATAACATAACAGAAGAGAATGGTTATCTGTAACCTGAAAGAGTTATTTGCAACATTTCAATCTGAACACGAGGATATTAGAATTGGCTTTAGGAAATTAACCCAAATGAGGCCAAAACATTGCGTTTAGGCAGAAAGCAGCGGAACTCACACAGTATGCGTTTGCATTTACCATGCAAATGTTAAACTGATGTTGAAGGAAATCAACTTAAAGTATTTAACAGATGATTCGGCAGAAGATTTACGCGGTTACCGCGATTGCCTTAAATTGACTATGTGTCCTAATGCAACAACTTCTTGCCACTGAAAACAATCATTTTAAATGTGGATGATTTTGTGGAAGAAATGTGTACAGGATTGCTAAACTTGAGAAACCATGACTTTTTAGTCGAAGAGCAATGGTCATTCTTCAAGGATTTGAAGATGCATTTGAAGTCTGGTGAATTCGTTATTTCATATGATTTCGCAGAAAACTATAAATATGTTCTTCAGGATGCCATACAAGCATTCCACTTCAATAACGACCAAGCAACTATATTCACAGTAGTTATTTACTACATGAAAGATGAAAAACTGGAACACAAAAGTATGGCAATCATATCCGACGATTTGAAACATGATACCGTTGCAGTTTATGAGTACCAGAAGAAAATGCTAAAATTTCTAAAATCGAAATTTACAGTAAGGAAGTATACTACGTTGCGGACGGAGCTCGTCAACATTTTAAAAACAAAAGTAGCTTGGCAAATTTTATGGCTCATGAAAAAGATTTTGGAATGCCAGCTGAGTGGCATTTTCATCCTACTGCTCATGGTAAAGGAACATGTGATGGTATTGGAGCAAACCTTAAAAGAAATGCAGCGAAGTATAGCCTCCAGTGCTCTCATCAAGATCGCATCTTAGATGCGACTGCTTTATTCCATTGGGCAAAGAGTTATTGTAAAGAAACTAAAATAGTTTTTAGTAACAAAGAGGATCATCAGGTAACATTGAAAACACTGAAGAGCAGATTCGATGCTGTGGTAACAATCGATGGCACCGCTCAATACCATGCTTTTATACCGCTTGTCGATGGAAGACTCAAGTTGAAAAAGTTTTCTGCCTCTATTCAATGCGATTTCTTTCCAAAGACAACAAATAAACCAGCAGCGAAATCAACAGCTGAACCTAGTAACGTCAAGAAAGGATTGACAAAAAAACGCAGTAAATAAAGGCGACAGAAAAGCTGGATGAAAGACTGGGTATTTAAAAATTTACAAGACTTAAATACTTCATAAGCTACAATAAATTAAGTATAAAAATAGTTATGATATAAATGGATCTAATGCAATTAAGATTAAATTTTAATAAATCATTTACCTTTTTAATATTATTATTATTATACAATAATTTAATTATTATTAAAAATAAATAAAAAATAATAATTTTTCAACATTTCTACAGAAAAAAAGCGATTTTTTCCTGAGGTTAACATATTCTGAGTATTACAGTATCGAGGGTATAAAATTTTAGTTAGGTATGTTATATACCTTCGGAAAGTTTAGTTTGTCTAGTTTCTCAGTATAGGTTTTATTTGTTAGGTTTTAGACACAAATCGGAAAAAAATTCAAAATAGTGCATTTGTGAAAAATTGAATAACCGTTGTCTTGAGTTACAAAACATTTTTTTTGATAGATATCCCACTCCCATCCCACTAAGCGACCAAAAAGCTCTTAAAGGAAAAATCCTAAGCTTTCTTATGAAAAAATAAAAAAAAAATGCCCTTTTTGGAAAAAAAGGCAAAAAATGCTCAATTTAGCAAAAAAAAAAAAGTCTACAAATTTTTTTTTTTTTAAAGTATTTTTTTCCTAAATACTGAAGAAATAGCTATCTAAACTCTTTGGGAGAAAATTTTCTAGGAACAATAGGTAATAAGTTACATGGATGAGAAAAAACACCTGTTTGGCCAAAATGTCAAATTCTGATCCCCTCTAACTCAGAGAGATCTGGACCGATCTCTTTGAAAAATTGTGTCTAAACTACTATCCAATAGGACTAACCCGATCGGAAGACATCGGTTTCAAAAGTTGGTGCACTTGACATGAAATCCCCCATATATTAAATTAACAAAAAATATAAAAATAAAAATAAAAAAAATTCAGTGAGTTTTCCCGGCAAAATGACCTTCAAACACGATTTTTATTATTAGTTTAGTATCGCCTATCACGTGGTGATAGGTAAAAATTTTGTAAAAAATTAATCATAACCCTAATGTACATATTATAAATTAAAAACAATTTCAAATGATATTACAGCTGTTATGTAAATTCGTCGTAATTGTATTTCATTCGACGAATTTACGCAACAAATTGTTGCTGACAAATTCGTCGAGCTGTGCGAAATTCGTCATTCGTCCCAGTTGTGTTTCCATCTTATCTCAATTGGTTCAAAAATTATGATATTTGCGACGAAAAAACTCAAATGGCGCCACTGTGCGCCGGATGTATTTCTGGTACTTTGGTATAAGTAGTGGATTCTTCAATATTTAACTTTGCGGTTTAATGTTGTTAGAAGTTTCATGCTTCGCATTATTATCTTTTGTACACAGTCCTGAAACCGCGCCTTCCTTAAAGATGCTGTAGTTCGAAACTTCCTAAGTCAAATTGAGTTCTTTTAAGAAGCCAATATTTTCATTTGGTTTTATTCTATCGTCCACTTGTTAGTGCCTCGTCAGGCAACTTCCTTTTTCCTATTTATGCAGTAAATATTTCCTGCTGTTTGCGAATAATTGTTTAATAATGCAAAAAAACAAGGATTTCATTAGTATTTTTTTTTCTGGTAAGTGTATCTGACTTTAGTACTTCGTACTTCGTTGAAGACTTCGATACTCAATATCCAGACGAGAGATGATTGATATAAAGTTTACCTTAGTCAGAAGTGTTTATTTTCGCAGATTTTGATATACAGAATAGCTTTGTCCTCCTCTGTTTGCTATCAAATGCCAAATTTTATATATAGATTTGGTTTTTCCTGTATCCTGAAAATAACTTAACCGATTAGGTTTAAGTTGCTACGAACAGAATAAGCACTGCAATTTATTTTTCTCTATTCCAAAATTGAAAGACTATTACAGAACAACGCATCTTCATTACTTTGATAACAATAAAAAATTTATGTATAGTATTTAAATAAAACAACTTAATTCCTTCAAGAGCACCATGATGGTGGTGCTCCCTGTTCTAAATTTTCACCCAAGCCAATTAACACACACTCATTCAAAGTAGCAGGAACGAAATTAAACAAAATCGTTGCAACATAATAAACATAAATATAAATTTTAATGAATAACATCAACGAAGTCGTATCATAAAATAAAGCAAAATATAATTTTAACATACAACAGAAAGAAATTAAATAAAACAAAATGAAACAACCACAAAATGACACAATTCGTTAAACATTAACACGCACTTTTTACACAAAAAAAAAAAAAAAAATAATAATGAAATAAGAAATAAAAATAAAACATTTTCCTTTTGTAGACCCAACCAACTTATAGATTTATATTTACCATATATTTTATATGGCCATAAAGAATCCACTTAAATTTGTATAATAAAAGCTCTACATAATGACATGTTTAAGGGAAAATATTTCATACCATAGAGTTTATTTGTATAGAAAGTTTTTAGAAAGACACGTGAATTATGATAATGGTTTTTCAAATTTGAATAATGCCGAGTAATTTTGGAAGCAAATTAAACTAAATTAACATCAAACGAAATCATAAATTTGATTATGAACATGGGATAAGGAAGATAGAACCACCTTGGGGCGAACAAGTGTTCAATGGAATTTTTATATGAATAAACATGAAAGAAATGTAAAGTTCGTATTTTATTATGTTTCGCTAGTAGTGAGTATACATACAATGGTCCGGTAAAAATTAGAAGTAATGCAGACAGATCTTAAAATTGTAAAAAAAAATAAAATAATTTTAAAATTTTGTAATTATATTTAAAACGTAGTCAAACATTACTCAGAATAATTAATTTACTACAACAAACCCCTTGTACATTTTTTTTTATCAACTCTGGTAGAAAAATTTAAAAGTTTCCATTGTTTTGGCATCACTAAAAAAATTTGCTAGATCATTTCTGTCACCGCCACGAGCCGGCGGTCGCGGATCGATTGGGTCACGGGAAAGTGGTTAAAATGGATCCAAAATTTGTTCGACAAGCAGACACTACGAGTTAATATAGAGGGAGTAAAAATTCACGAACATCTAAAGCACCTATGTAGTTGTTAATAAAAAAAAACAATGTTAATTTAGGAAAAAAAAATTTATGTATTAATTTATTAAAAGAGAAAAACACAAAAATTACGTTTGATGTTGTATTTTTTTGTGTGTGATATTTACATATACATACATACACATATTAAATAATACAAATAATATACATATATTATATATATGTATGTATGTAATATCCATAGTAACTGCATTTAGAAATAACTCGGTATATTATTTTATTTACATAAAAATCTGCAATAAGTTGTTGTGGGGAAAATACATTTCTTTTGCATTAACAGAGTGTCACTTCATTTTGCTCAGCGTGACTATGCCACAGTAGATGGCGCCACAATTTTTGTTCTACTTAGCTTTGCAATAGTTATTTCTATATTTTAACATGAATGTCAATATTTTCAAATAGAGATCATACAGAACAATGTTAAGAGTATAAACCGGCTGGTCTTTTATTTCATATGTTTTTTCATTATTCTTTAACAAATATGAACATAAGTTTGGCATATTAACTTTTTGTGTCTCTACAAAATAGAGTTAGCGACTTCATTAACGAGTTTTTTGCTTTCAAAACAGTTCTACATAGTTATATAGAATTATTATTCTGCTTTACCCACAAAATATCTGATTGCGATTACATCTAATTTTTAAAACTTATTTATAATTACTAAAGCATTATTATTCACATAAATACAAAATCGCACTTTTTAACTTTTCCACTCAAATTTTAGAAAATATCAATTCTAAAAACTGGAACTAAAATTTCCAATTATAAATTAGAAAATAGTAATTGAATTTCAGAAAATCATATCAAAACGTCGGAAATAATAATTTTAAATTTAGAAGACATCAGTTGCATCAAATTCCAAAAAAAAAACACCAAATATGTTTACAATTAAAAAATGTTTACATTTAAAAAAAATATTGGCATTCAGGAGAAATTAATAGCTTTTCAGTAACTTCTTTTAACGATAGTCGAATCGTTATATAAAAGAAAATAGCAAAATTATCAGTAAAATTTTTAAACGATATTCGCTATTGTTAAAATCAGCTAAACGACAATCATTTTTGTGTTGTTTATTCAATCGATAAAAACTTAAATTTTTAGGTTGAAATGTCGTCATACATAAATAAAAATCATAAAATAGTGAAAATATTGTGCTTATATTAAAAAACTTTTTTATATAAATTAAAAAAATTAAATAGCACATTCAATTCATTATTTTATTTTCAAATAAATAAACAGAAATATTAGTAAAAAATAAAGATATTAAACATAAACATAAAATCATCCTGTCAAACACGAAGTAATTTGTTTTTTTCTATTCATTGTGTTTTTCGCTTATTTTGACAGAGATTCCACTCGTTTACATTTTAAATAAATAGAAAAATAGATCTGTCGACTGTCATTAAGATGTATGTACTTAGTGAATCACTTAATCCTTATTGCAAACAACAATAGCTGTCGATATATTTTGCGATTGTCGGATCGTTCAAATTTACTGAATCGGACTTCAGAAAACATTAAATTAAATTCAACGAATTTTAGAAAACTTCAAATGATATTTAAGAATTGCGAACATAAAAATTGTTACATAAATAAACGCAATTTGATGAGAATGTTATTTTCTATATATAAATTATCATAATTTTTTTTTGGATGAAAATTTGAAGTTTTTTAGAAAATAAGGATAAAAAATTATTTTATTTAAAATGTTTGGGACATTTGGTTTTTTGCGTTTGGCATCCCTAATTTGATTATTTATTATTATAAATTTATTCTCCATGTTTTCCAAATAAGGCAATATTTTAATAAAAAAGTTGAGAGAGCTTTATTTTTGGTTATTATTTTGTTACTCCATCCGACCTATATGGTCGCAATGAAGAAATATTTGGCCAGTTAAAAGAAACTATACAGCCATCTCCAATTAGCACGATTTAATGCATGTAGCCACCCTACACAGCTATTACCTTCGCAATGGAGGTTAGGAACCGGGAACGCATGCATATAGGTATATAACCTAAATGCATGCCGATCAGCAACCACGATGACCAAAAAGCAAACACCGACATAAATCCGAAATAATAGAAAAGACGAAAACCAACCCAAAGAATTTGCTGAAATAATTTGGTGTTAAGTTTAAAAAATTGTTTATTTTTTCCAATATTTTGTTTACATTTATAATCAATACTCAAACCGAGGTGGAGGGTAGCAAAGATTCGGCACAGTCGAATTTAACACTCTTACTTGTTTTTATTTAATTTTATTTTAGTCTATGGGACAAATCCTTACAGACATTAAAATCATAAATTCAGAATAACGTTACGTTTTACAATATTAATGTTTAGAGAATAATCAACAAATTGATTCAAATCATTAAAGTTAGTACATAATCTTCTTAACGGATGGGCATTGGCATAGTTGGTACGGAAAACGGGAATTGAAAGTGAATGACTATAACGTGTATGTCGCTGAGGAACATTAAATGAAATATTTCGTAACAAAAATTCTGACGATACATCATCATTAATCAGATTTAGCAAAAACGCCACATTCAGCATGGTTCTACGGCTCTTAAGTGCTGGCAATTTAATTAACGATAATCTACTGACATAAGATGGCAAATTTGTTGCCGGATTCCAAAAACACCGCGAACAGAACAGAAGAAATTCTTTTTGAATGGATTCAATATGATCTATGTGGATATTGTTTAAAGGATTCCAAATAATTAAGCCATATTCAAGTATAGGTCTTACGAGGGATGTATACAACTGTTCATTGATATAGAAATCAGTAAAGTCCTTGGCCCATCGCTTAATAACAGCCAGTACACCTCTAGCTTTAATGATTTTGCATCAAACAAAATCCCCAAATCCAGAAAAGTATGAACTGCTACCAACGGTTGTCCACCCAAGGAATAGATTACATTTATATAGTTTCTTCTTGAAAATCGCATGTATTCACATTTTTTCATATTCACTTCCATAAAGTTTATATTGCACCACGTATAGAAGTTATCAAGGTCCATCTGTATATATGTATAAGTGGTCACTCTTTTCATTGTAAGTGAGGAAGATTTTAACATCATCAGCACACATTAATATATTGAAAAATTTAAAAGTGTTCCTAAGATCGTTTATAAATAAGGAAAAAAGAATTGGAACCAGATGGCTGCCTTGCGGAACTCCTGAAATGACATTTATATTTTTAGATGTTTTATTTTCATAACGAATACCACTATGTGGTTTAGGTATAATGACTATGTGCTGCTGTTTGTAACTAACAACAATATTTGACCTAGACCCATCTTTTATTATACCGATCGACTCAGAATTACTTTCTGAAGTCGATTTAGCGATGTCCGTCCGTCTGTGTGTCCATGTAAAGTTTGTCGCAAATAAAAATATATTCTAATGAAATTTGGTATATAAGCTTTTATGGGCTTGGATTGCAAGCTTTTGAAATTGGTGAAATTCGATCCATGGTCAGACCTAGTCCCCATACAAATGACCCCTATGAAATCGAACTAAATTGCCATAAGATCCAAATTGGCATATACATCTCGGTCAAATTGGGTTTGTGTATGTTTATAACATTCATTTATCAGTTGTCCGAAAATAAACCCCATATGGCAAATCTTTGTCATAGCCACCATATAAAGCTGCTTCCCGATTTTCACTTAAATCTATCAAAAAACAAAAATACTGCACGAATTTTTCTCAAATTTGGTTTTTATATATTTTATCAAAATGTAAGTGATTTTACCAAATATGATCAGGATCGGTCCATTTTTCGACCCATTTTTCATATCTGCAGCTAAAAAAATTAATAAACATGCCACTCAAATTTGGTTTATGCTTATTTTCTATATCCATTTAGTCGGACCGAAGAGATAGGGTCTCTAAAATATTATATAAGGTCTCATATAGTAGGTCTAGACCGGCTACAGTTCTCTTACTTGTTATATTTAACATTCTGCTGTCTATCACATAAGAAATACTTGATCCATTTTAGACTATTGGGAGTAAACCCCAACAAATTTAATTTTTTTTAGAAGAATATTATGGTTAAATTTATCAAACGCCTTGCTAAAGTCGGTGCATATATCATCAGTTTGTTTAGCATTTACAAGTATTTGGTTGACTAAAGTAGTTAATTGTAAAAGATTAGTTATTGTTGAGCAACCCTTCCAAAAGTTATGCTGATATTAAAGAAGATACCTTATGGCTCAGGTAGTCTGTGATGAATTTCTCGAAAAGTTAAGGAATTGAGTCAAGGTTGGCAATCAGATCAGATTTACAACCTGATTTAAATAACGGAATGATATATGATATATATCAAAAAACTTTTAGCACAATACTTTAAAAGACAATTGGGAACACCGTCAGGTCCATAGTTAAATTAAGTTTTTCATCTCTTTAATTCACGTGCAACTTCAGCAAGTTCAATAAATGGTAGTTGAGTTGCTAGCGTCCTCGCCTATCATGTGGGGGTCATGGGTTCGATTCCCACCAGAGGCTTTGATCTGCCGCTGCAAAAACTAACCAAATCTGCAGACAAGCCAATCGGCTTCGCGGAACAAGGCTTAAAAAAATTATTTGATTTAAAGCAAGATCAAACGGAGAACAACTAGAGTTATCATATTTGGTATCTGAATAAATTGTAGCACAGAAGTCAGCAAACATGTTACTTATAGCCATAACATCATCAGCTTCGTAGTTTTGAAATTTTGTAAGAGGCGGAAATTCGTGAGATCTTTTAGAATTTACAAAATTATAGAACGATTTTGGATTCAGCTTGAAATTATTTCTCATTATACCCTATACCACTATGTGGTTTGGGTATAATGACTTTGTGCTGATGTGTGTAACAACCAAAACTACTTGACCTACACCCATCTTTAATTATACCGATCGAATCAGAATCACTATCTGATTCGATTTAACGATGTCCGTCCGTCCGTCCGTCCGTCCGACCGTCCGTCTGAGTGACCATGTAAAGCTTGTAATCAAACTGCAGGTCGCAAATATGAATACATTTTGACGAAATTTGGTATTTAATCCTTCATCGGCCATGGGATGAACGCTATTGAAATTGGTGAGAATCGGTCCATGCTCAGACCTAGCCCCCATACAAATGACCCCTATGAAATCAACACATATTGTCATAAGCTCCAAATTATCATACAAATCTTAGTCAAATTGGGTTTGTATGTATATATTACATCCATTAATCAGTAGTCCAAAAATGATCCCTATTGGACAACTCTTAGTCATAGGCCCCATATAGAGCTGATTCCCGATCTTCACTTAAATCTATTAAAAAACAAAAATATTGCACTGATTCTTCTCAGATTTTGTTTGTATATATTTTTGCAAAATACAAGAGACTTTACCAAACATGGTCAGGATCGGTCCATTTTTGGGCCTAGTCCCCATATAGATATAGCATCCGATATGAACTTTTTCATATCTGCAGCCAAAAAAATTAATAAAAATCCCACTTAAATTTGGTTTATGCTTATTTGCTATGTCCAGTTAGTTGGGCCTATGAGATAGGGTCTCTAAACGCATGGTATAGGGTATCATATAGTCGGTCAAGACCGACTATAATTTTCTTACTTGTTTTCTATATCCAGTTAGTTGGGCCTGAGAGATAGGGTCTCTAAACGCATGGTATAGGGTATCGTATAGTCGGCCTAGACCGACTATAATTTTCTTACTTGTTTTATTTATATAACTGTTGTTTATATAATTTTCTTACTTGTTTTATTTATATAACTGTTAATAAATTGTACTCAGCCCGGCAAATACAATATTCTCCATAATCGGTAGGAGTACAAGTTACCTTATACGTCTTGTAAAGTTAATTTTTTTTTAATTTTTTGTATCGATAGTTGCTTGGATATATCTCCTGTATTTTCCCATATTGTGGTTGAACTTAGGGTTGTACTCTTGACGTTTCATACGAGGAACAAATGTAATATCAATTGGTCCATTCCTATTGATCTTAGCTTGGTTTCTCTGTAACACGTTTTTCTACAAATAAATATTTTTCTTTATGGGTTTTGGCGAAGATTAATCGTTATATGATATTATTTGACAATAGCAGTTTTTTTCTGAATATGCGCCCAAACAAAGTTTCCTCGCTTTCTGACTAGAGTTATGCCTTCTAGTTCAAGTGAGAGAGTGGTCTTTTTAACTCAGTATGGTTTACTGAACTGTTCTAGTTGAATATATCTCTATTTCAATAGTTTTTATTTATAGTAGCAATCACAATAAACACAGTTAAAAATACGTAAGAAAGAGATGACAATATGTTAATAGAAAAAAATATGTGTGGCAAACTGTGTCCTGGACAATGCGATACAACTTCAACCAGTTTTTGCATATACTGTCTATTCACACATTCTTCATGGGATAATGACCTTTAGCTACAAACTACAAAACTTGTTGATCTATATGCTCCACTTTAGGTACCGGAGGTGGGTTTCGCAAAAAATTAGCTTTGAATTGAGGGTTGATGCTGTGACAGTATTTGCATTTGCTCTTTAGATTCCACCAAACCAACACCAACCAAATGACGACTCAGATTTATACTCCAACCTCCAGCTATACTCAGGCAAGTTTTCCGAAGTGTTATGAATTTTGCACGTAATCATCATATCGGAATTGTGTACCTTTTCGATAACTGTGTATAATGTTAGCAAAATCCGCCACTTTTTTCTCTTCTTTGCCCATTTTCCATGCTATCAGTCCATCCTCATGGTGGTATGTTTACCTAATCCCATTCTGAAAAAAATTTTCACTCCAAAATAACTCTATTAGCTTATTTTTCGACTACACAAAATTTCACGCGAGTCTATGTGAAGCTACTCGAGTACTGAATGTTGTTAAGTTTGAACAAAACCTCAAAATATCTACTCAACTTACTGCGAAACCTCCCGGACACAGAAGGCAGTATAGAACTTGTTCGGTGGATGTCGAGCGGCTATTAAATGAAAAAAGAAGAGTTCGAAGAGAGTGGCAACTGTACAGATCTCCTTAACTTAAGCAACAATTGAAAGCACGTACATGAAATTTAAGAAAGTTGCTTGAAACTCAGAGAAATGATAAATTAAACAGATATCTCAAAAAATTAGATCCGATTTCAAGAACTGATTACTCGTTGTGGATGCTACAAAAAATCTAAAAGGACCCGTAGTACGCAATGCACCTTCAAGAATGAAAAAAATTGGTTGGGCTAGTCATTCCGGAATTTAAAAAAAAAAAATTTAAAAAAGTTCAAAATTTTTCAAAAATCTCCTACTTAATAGAGCATAACTACTGCCAGTCAAAAGCAGTCAGAAAAAATCTTGCACTCTTCTATAGTCCGAACCCTCCCCTATACTCCCATACGCCATTATATACCCGCCAGTTTCCGCCCGTGTGCACCGCAACAATTTTTCTGACCCAAGGTTAGATATTTTCTGCAAAATTTATGAATACAAAAGTTTTCCACTATGTGGTTAGGATATATTATGTTTGAGGTGATGTTTGTAACTCCCATAAATATTGGACCTTTATCCGTCTTTTATTATACGGATCGACTCAAAAACACTTTCTGAGTCGATTAAACGATGTCCGTCCGTCCGTCTGAGTGTTATGAATAAAAAAGTTGGTCGTACCGGTGTACCGCGGTGTATTTTTTTTTGCGTGTCGGTGGAGTTGTCAGGAGTTGTTATATACTTATAAAAAAGGGCTGAGATATAATGCGCTTAATTGTTACAGGTACATTTACATATGTATCTTTCAAAAACATTAATAGTCTGAATTAGAGTTATATAGTTTAAATACCTGACAAAATGGGAAATAATTTAAATAACAGGTAAATGGTAAAAAAAAAACTATTGCGACATAGCCCTTTAAGATATAAGCAGGTATGCTTCACCTTTTAAAAGGGGTTAGGGTGTGCGTTTTTTATGCTTCTAAAAGTGGTAATAAAAAATAAAAATTTTTATTTTACATAATTGCAAGAAAGAGTATTTATAATAATGTTTCCACGATGTAATTTTGCACATAGTGAGAAACGACTTCTTTAAGAATTGTAACCTAGAAGACATTGCAATGCACAAAGGAAAAATTAATAATTTTGCATCGAATTTGAAAAGACGGTACATTGAATGCTCTCATAGCAAGGCAAAGATGTACAAACGTTACCAAGACTTATTTTTGAGAGTGCATCTACAACTGCCAACTAAAGTGGAAAAAAGGGTCGACCAGCAAAACCCATTGACGGATGTAGTGAAAGATCTCAAAGGCGCAAGCTGGAGAATATCAATGAGGATTCATTTTTGCACCAAATTCAACCAACCCAAAATAAAAAAAAATAAAATTGAAATAATTGAAAAAATAGTAGAAACGAGTCCAAGGCGCACAAAGAGGATTTTGAAAAGCATTCCTATACCAATTGAAGATACGAAATTTATGCCGGAAGAAGCGTTCGCCCTATTTTGGATTTGAAATTGACCAAAAATCAATATAAGGAATTGCGGAAGCGAACCAATGAAAACAATTGTGGGATTTTTCCAGAGTATCGAGATTTAGATTCTGCCAAAAAAGAATGCTTACTTTCACTATTAGTGTCACTTCAACATCAGCAGAAATAAAATTGCAAGATCCCCTTGAACATACTGCAGAACGATTGCTAAATACGTTTGATACTGATCATTTAAAAAAATTGGTAACGGCAGCTTTACTTTAATTTCTAAATGGGGATGTGATGGATCCTCTGGTCAGAAACAATACAAGCAATTTAATGCCGAAAATTCATCAGATGTTAATTTATTTATGGTATCTTTCGTTCCATTGCGCTTAACAAAAAGGTATAGCGTCTTAGAGCCGTCAACTAGTAGAGCAACAGAAATTGATATACGGAAAAATGAAATTCCTTCTTCCACAAAGTATTGCAGACCAATAAAATTTCCATTCAAAAAGGAAACCAAAGATATCATAACTGAAGAAGTTCAAAAAATTAAAGATCAAATTAAGGAACTTGAACCAGTAATATTTAAGTTTGATGACCAAGACATTGAAGTACATTTTAAAATGTGTCTCACAATGATTGATGGAAAAGTTGCACAAGCAACGTCAAGCTGCATTATATGCAAAAGACTTCAAGTTAATTAAGCCAACCACCACCAGAAGACGATAGTTTTAAGGAAGCCTACGAATATGGAATGTCCCCTCTTCATGCTAGAATACGTTTCATGGAGCATATTCTTAAATTGCGTTATGATTTGGAATTTGGCCGTTAGGCGAAGCAGTGAGAAAAAGCAAAGAAAATGAAGAAAAAAGAAAGCAAAAAAAAAAAATTCAACAAAAATATCTACAACTAGGCCTCGTAATCGACCAACCAAAACAAGGGGAAAGAAACACAAATGATGGAAATTTTGCAAGGAGATTTTTTTCCGATCCGGAAACTGCAGCATCTATCACAGGTGTAGATCATGAATTAATAAGACGATTCAAAATCATATTACAAGTTCTAGCATGCAGCAGAAAGATAAATGCAAAAAAATTTGGAGAGTACGCCAATAAAACAGCTATACTTTATAATGAAAAATACTCATAAAATTTTGTACCATGGGGAACAAATAATTCAAAACAATATCCTGCCAAACAACACAAGGAAAATGTCCAGATGTTGTACTAATGAAGACCTTATCACTATTTTGTTGTGCACTTTCAGATCCATATATGTCCAACATTCGTCAAAAATGGAAAACTACCTCTATTGAATTGGACGAAGAAGCTAAACAACTTCTAGAAGATAAAAATCAAGGCTATTTAGAAGAAATTTTTACTAAAATTGGTTGATTTAAAGTACTTTTTCATTACACTAACAATAAGTTACACTTTTTTATAGTTATAGATTTTTGACCGCCTTCTCGTCAAATGGTCCACTGTGCGATGTTTTGTTCAACCGTTTTATCCCGATTTTGACCAAACGTATATTGTTTGAAAGGTGTTTCTTTTTAGCCGTTTTGCAGATTTACAGATTTTTAAATTTTTGTCCTTTATTTTGAGTAAATTTTATTTAAACGCTATGTGTGTGTTTACTAAATTTGTTAATGTGTTTGTTATAAAAATGAGTTTGTTTTTTTGTGTTGATTTGTGAATTGGTTATAATTTATTGGCATACGTTTAGGGTCTTCATTTAATAAAAAATAAAATTTCGTAGGATTTGCACTCGAATTTCGAGGGCTGGAATCTGCTAGTATAATTCCATCATGAAATCCATTTCGGGCTACGGTATACAATTATAGGGAACCGCTTCAACTTCTAATATAGAGAAAATACAGAGATGCCAAAATAAGATCCCTAAGTTATTTACACGCGACCCATGGTATGTGAGAAACTCGCAATTGCATAGTGAATTAAACGTACGCCTAGTTAAAGTCGAAATTTGTAAAAACTGTTGACGATACTTGAAAAAAACTGGAAACTCACCCGAATCTCTTAGGTCGTGACCTTCGCAACAACCACATCCACCAACGGCTAAGAAGTTAAGAGACTACATAATAAATGCCTAAGGTAATCTAAGCCAATGAATATTTATTTATTTCGAATTTATGTATAAAAAATTAAGTTTTTTTCTGGCACTGACCGGATTTAATATTTTAAATATTAGTTCTAAGATTTGAATAATTATTGTTATTGTAAAAAAAAATTTATGTGTCTACTGAACACAAAAAATTTAGATTT
Source organism: Cordilura impudica (assembly GCA_963682025.1). Taxonomy (NCBI): domain Eukaryota; kingdom Metazoa; phylum Arthropoda; class Insecta; order Diptera; family Scathophagidae; genus Cordilura; species Cordilura impudica. The sequence goes on along the minus strand of OY821518.1, from coordinate 264,881,519 downwards.
TGATGTACTTTTAGTTGATAAATTTAAAAATATATTTCAAATCTAATTTTGTGGCATATATATGCCCACGTCTAGCAGGCCCAAATCGTCCATGGATGTATATACTAGCCCCAATATGGCAAGGTAATAAAAATTAAACTCTTCACTAAGCTTCGAATTTTCGTACCATCAATACAATGTATTTCTTTAACGTAACGAACCTATTCATTGTTAGATCTCTCAAAAGTTAAACATAAAGTAAAAAAAAAGTAATATATGTTTTATCCGCTCTCACTAGCCTAGTAAGAACTATTCAGAAATCAATAGATGAAGAGGAAATAGCCGTTTGTGCCTTCCTGGATATAGAAGGAGCCTTTGATAACACTTCACACAAAGTAATAGAAAGGGCATTAAACCAAAGAGGGGTAGACCCAGTGACATCAAAATGGATGGTAGAAGTGCTCTACACGAGATCAGTAGAAACAACAGCAGATGGGGAGACCATATCCGTCAACACAACCAGAGGATGTCCACATGGAGGAGTTCTTTCGCCCTTGATGTAGAGTCTGGTTGTTCACGATTACTAATGAAACTGTCGGAAGCAGGAATATAATGTCGAGGCTACACCGGATGACATAGTCTTAATAGCAAGAGGAAAATTTAAGGAAAACCTATGTGACATTGTACAAAGAGGGTTGAGGATTATATGTCAATCCGGCAAAGACCACTATTGTACCATTTACCAGGAAAAGGAAACTTCCATGATGGAGGGCAATTCAAATTCTGGGAGAATTCATTGAACCAAAAGTAGAGGTGAAATATCTGGGGATAGTACTGGACAACAAGTTAACATGGAAGGCACGTGTAGACCACATCACTGAGAAAGCCAAGCGAGCTACAATGATATGCAGAAGGGTAGCGGCTAAAACCTGGGGATGTAAACCCAGTATTCTGCACTGGATATACTCTATGATGGTCCGCTCAATAGTGACCTATGGACCTATAGCGTGGGCCAAAAGAACAGACCTGCAGTCGACTCAAATGGAGCTAATTAAGACACAAAGCGATAAGATATAAGCGTGTATTGGGATAAGGGTGCAACGAGAACGTGCCCAGCGGCATCACTTGAAGCACTATTGGAACTAAGCCCACTACATATAGTAGTGCAGAGGAAAGCCCTGGCAATGGCAATCAGAATCAAGGGAGATAAACCTATAACCAGGCTTTATGAAGGGTAATGGAACCAAATAAGCCAAGTTAATGATTACTTCCTCCTAGATTGCCCCATGGACAAGGCTGAGAATAAATATGATATCAGGAAATACTTTCTTACAGAACTTAGCAATAAGAGAGAATGGAGCGGTTTAAGTACAGCAGATTCTGTAAGAGAAGATACAATCAAATGGTACTTTAAAATTATACAACCAGCAATGGCTTCCTTAGAAGATTACTCCGCATTAAATGCGGAACTGTAAATCCAAAAACAAATGAACTTATAAAACAGAGTATTATTTAACATAAGCATATATCACTAACTAAGGTAACTATATGACAATCATATTTTGAAAGTACTTTTGTTTAATCATAACATTAAGACCGAGTTATAATTTTGTTTTCATATTCATTAATTGGAGTGTATTTATGAAACATATTCAGCTAAAATTGGGGGGGGAAACTATAATCGCCGTTCGTCTTCTTCAAATATACAAACAGTCATTTGCATGCAACTTATTCAATTATTTTCAAAACTCTAATTCAAAATTACAATTTTCAAAAAAAAAAAACTATAACTTTTCCATCATTATATGGTTGTTTTTATATCGTTTGCGAATACTCCTCTCCATTCATAAAATACAACAACAACAAAAAATAAATAAATAAATAAATAAAAAAACACTCCCATATTTTCATCTCAGCCTGCTTGAGCAAATTCATCGTTAGTTAGTACGACTATATTTTCCAAAGTTAAATTAAATTTATGACTGTACTATCAAATGTATGCTGTGTACAACAATATATTCAAGTTAATGTAAAATTTACAACAATTTGTGTTGCACGAACGACAGAATTAAATTTTAACAAATGGTCAACTGAAATTGAAATTTATTTCTTAATTTATCGTCATGACAGTTTTGCGACATATTGAAATTTATGTCATACACAAACGGTATCGTTTCAGTTTTTTTTTTATTTCTTCCATTTTTTTTATATATATATGTATTATTTTCACAATGACTAGTTGTTAGATTATTTTTATGGGGTTTTTGAAATACCCTACATAACAATATTTCAGGAATTTATAAATAAAAAACAAATATTTACAAAAAAAATTTTCAAGTCAAAGAATATGATTTTAAAATTCTTTTCCAGTATTATCTTTTCCAAATTGGTTCTTCATTCATCAATTCTACACACTAAAATGCAAGACTTAATAGACAACTAATTTATCGTGTAATTAATTCAATAATGATTCACGAGGAATCACTTTGATGAATTGATTTTGAAGTCTTATATTGAGACTCAAAAAAAATGTAATCAAAGAAATCTTAATATAATCTATATGGGAAAATCTTTCTTCCGAAAATATTGAAATATAAGGTCCCATCTCTTCTAACAGAAGTGTGGTCCAAATAGAAATTTTTAATATAAAAAAATTTAAGTTTCCACATTAATATATACATAGAACTGCCTTATATTAGCTAAAATAAAATTAATGACATATTATTTGGTTTTACCGTAAAGTTACACTCGGATTAGATGAAGTCCAAATAAGAAAATCTACAAGACATTTTTTGCTGACAAAGTAAAGCCAATGAAGTAGGAATATATTTCGTCCTCTGTCAATTTTAGTACAATCTAATATTTCTTTATGTCAGATCGTGTTTTTTTGTCAATCAATTCATAGTAGTCAATTACGAATTCGTATAAAAACAACAACAAACCCACAATAGAAATACTATGTACTACAACCACTATTACTGGCTTCAATCACTTGAATAGACATTTAACAACTTAATAATATCGTTGTTGGTTTTGCAAAATATCAAACCGAATCATTTTTTCTTTATTTCAATTTCAGTTTTTATACCCTACACCACTATGTATTGGTACTGTTGTTTGTAACTATCAAAAATATTGGATCAAGACCCACATCTTATTAGACAGATCGACTTAAAATTATTTTCTGAGTCGATTTAGCGACGTGCGTCCGTCCGTCTGTCTGTATTTCTTTTTCGTATTGGAGGTGTGGTATGTTTGAAAGACTCTTTCAGCCCTTCTAATATAAGCAGCTCCTGTAACCTCCGTGTCCAGTTAGGAATTATGTCAGATTACTGTTGATTTCTCCGTGACAACGATTTATTCATTTATTATATGTATCTCGTATATCTCTAATAGTTACTCTGCTGCTATATCTATTGGGAAGATTCCCACTATGATGCAAGCAGATGAAGAAATTGTGCCATATCCGCAACATATTCTTAAACCAGTTCTCCTGAAGATGGACATCATGTCATTCTTAGCTGTATTTTTGAGAGCTATTTCTCATATTGGATGTTCATAGAGCAGGATCGAGTTCGTCACCCGTGAAAGGAATAATCTTCGAATCAGACGAGGTCCTTTTATTTTTTGGCATCATTCTGACCAAATCATTTGCCACACCATTTGTCCTTCTGCACGCACATTCCATGTGTCTTTTGAAGTTCAGGCGGTCATCTATCATCATTCCAAGGTACTTAATAGTCGCGGATGACATTATGTCTCTCCTTCTTTTCCACCGATAAGTATAGATTCCGTCTTCCAGATTTATTGATTCCAGTCCATTTTTTTTTGTATGAATGGCTTTGCTAGCATATTGTTGGGCTTCTTCTAGGTTTTTCGCTTGTACTATTACTGCGACGAAATCTACAAAACCAACAATTTTAGCTTCCTCGGCCGAACATCCCATGATACATAAGATACATCATGAAGCCTTAAGGTTTTTCTCCTTTTGCACGCACATACCATATATATTTTGAATTTCAGGCGGTCATCTATCATTATTCCGAGGCACTTAATAGTCTCGGATGACATTATGTCGGTACTGCTGACTTGAATTCTTAGGGTTTCTCACCTTCTTTTCCACCCATTAATTCAAGTCCTTTTCTTTTGTAGGAATGGCTTTGCTAGCACATTGTTGGACTTCTTCTAGGTTTCTTGCCTGTACAACTACTACGATGAAATCTGGAAAACCAACAATTGTTGTTTCCTCGGCCGAACACCCCGTCATATATAGGATACGTCATGAAGCGTTACTATTTCTCTCCTTTTTTCCCACTTATTAGTACAGCTCCGGTCTTGTGTTCCGAGAGTTCCAGATTCATTGACGCTAGCCAAATTTTTATCGTCCGAATGGTTTGATTTTCGTACCTGTATTACTACTACGATGTCATCTTCAAAATAAACAATTGTCGCTTCCTTCGGAGCTTCTAGGCCGAATCATACATTATGTCATACATTATGTTCCACAATAAGCGACTTAGAACCGGGCCCTGGGGAACTCTTGCCGTAACGACGTACGACTCTTTACCCCTGTCAGTTTTGTACCGTAGTATCCTATCCGAGAAATAGGCATTGACAATTCGTATCAAGTAATCTGGCATAATTGTGGTCCTCAACGACGATACGATATGCTTCCAGACCGCAGAGTTGAAAATTTTTTTATATCCAAAGAAATATTGGCACAATATTTCTTGGTAGTGTCTTTGCCTGGAATTTCCAATTTGGTTACACTCATCACAAAGTTGATCGCATCGATTGTAGATTTTGCCTTTCGGCAACCCTGGTACTTTTTCGGTATGCTTCCAACTTCTTCGACAGTGGTCAGCCATCTAATTGGTTCGCCATCTAACGTTTTTTTTTTCAACTAGTGCTTATTTCGTGAATGGTAACACTTAGCTCATGTCTGATGTGACAGATAATTAGTTTTATCCTTCCGCTGAACGAAAATGGTTGTGTATACGCCTGAACAATGCTGGGAAATATTGCGACATTACTTTGAAAATCACGGTAATGTTGCAGAATGTGTGCGAAAATTGCGCACGGATTTTGGAAGAAGAGAAGTACCGTCAGCTCCGTATGTTCGTTATCTTGTGAAAAAAGTGAAAGAAACTGGCATCCTCATCGATAAACCAAAGCGCGGAAAGCCAAAAACAGTGCGTACACCCGAGAATATTGCTGCTGTGGCAGAAAGTGTGCGTGGAGCGCCATCAACGTCAATTCACCGTCATTCCCAAGAATTGAACATTTCGGACGCACCATTGAGACGAATTTTGCATAAGGACCTTGGTATGACGCCATACAAAGTCCAATTGGTTCAGGAGTTGAAGCCAACTGACCATTCAATGCATTTTCGCTTCGCTAAGTGGGCCTGCGAGCGACTTATAGAAGATGCCGATTTTGCCAAAAAAAAATCATCTTTTCAGATGAAGCTCATTTTGATCTTGGCGGGTATGTAAACAAGCAAAATTGTCGCACTTGGGGCACAGAAAACCCGCACGCATACATTGGAAAGCCGATACACCCAAAACGAGTCACTGTTTGGTGCGGATTTTGGTCCAGAGGCATAATTGGGCCATTTTTTTTCGAAAAAGAGCAAGGAGTGGCCGTTACAGTCAATGGCGATCGTTATCGGGCCATGTTGAACAAATTTTTGTTCACAAAAATTGGGGAGGAGGATATTGGCAACATTTGGTTTCAACAGGACGGCGCTACGTGCCACACAGCCGAAGCTACACTCGATGTTTTACGCCCTGTTTTTGAATATCGCATTATCAGCCGCAGAGCTGATGTTGTTTGGCCACCTCGGAACTGCGATTTGACACCGTTGGGCTATTACTTGTGCGGTGGACTCAAAGATAAGTGTTACGCCAACAAGCCAAAGACAATTAACGCTTTAAAGGACAATATTCGTGAAGCCATTGGTGAAATACAACTGCACACAATCGATAATGTTTTTAAAAATTGGACCGTTCGTGTAGGCTACTGCATGGCCAGCCGAGGCAGCCATTTGAATGAATTTATTTTCCGTTATTAATCGGAAGGATTGTACTTTCAAATAAAAAAAGAAATTTGAGATAATATTCAGTAGTTTTTTTTTATAGCATTTAAAAAAAAAAAGTTATTTGGCGGACCCTTTATTATTTATAATACTCTACAGATATTTGCCTATTGTATCCATCAGGCAATAGGCCCATACCCCTGAGGATCTTATAGTTTTTGAACCGGATTTGGGATCAAGATAAGTTATCGTTTCTTCCATTTATTATAGAATATGCCGTCTTCCAGGCTTTTGTTGAATAATTGAGCGAATATTTGTGGCCTTGTTCTGAGCGCAATATTTAGTGCCCCGTTGGGAATAGAATTTAAACCTGGATCACCGTTATCACCAGGGATGGCGTATTGTTCAGACATCGTTCGTATATCATTCCCACTCTGGGAACCGGGTTGTCAATATTTTACCTATTAGATCCGGGCATGCAATTTGGGCTAATTTCTCCCCTTTAAACATTATATTATATTATGGTCTACGTAGACCCAGGCTGCTTTTTTAATAAGTTTGGTATAAAAACTTGTTTAGGCTACTAATGCTGTTGAAATTGGTGACCAACGTTGTATGTTCAGATTTAGGCCCCATACAAATAACCCCTATCGAACCGAATGAAATAATCGTAACATTCAGATTATCATATATGTAACGATAAAATTTCGTGTATGCTTCTAAATTTTACCAACTAATTAGTAGCACAAAAACAAATGCTGTAGAAAAATTTTTATATATAGTTGCCTTATAAAAGTGATTTCCGATGCATCGGATGTTTACTTAAAAAAAATTGTTTTATATATGACTTTGGGAAAAGTAAGTGCCGTTACCAATACCATATAAGACGGGAGGAATCGGCCACATGTACAGTATGCGGAGAGGATCATGGAAGCCTTTAACACTACCTTTGTTACTGTCCAGCATTTGCGAGAACAAGCGTCAGACATCTATCCCACGACATTTCACCCAACCTGAGGGGGGGGGGGGGGGGACAAGATGGAAAACATTCATGAAATTTGCTGATGAAACCGAAATTCTAAATTAATATAGGGGTAGAAAACCGGATGAATGTGACGATGTAGAACGCACAACAAACCGACTTTCTGGCTAAATTTTATTCCCGAATACAATGGATATAAAAACAAGATTAGATAAGAACTTTGACATAACTAACTATATATTTAACTATGCCAACAAAGTTTTTGGTTTACGTTTTTTCCTATATCCAAATAATTGAACCAAAGACAATTTAATAAACCCATTGTATAGAGCATCATACAGCCAGTGTAGACCGACTTTAATTTTCTTACTTGTATATTATTGATTCGATCATATCGAAATCACAGTCAACTGTAAGAACATTTAAAGGAAAAGATATGAACTCATACAAATGTATATGAATGAAACGTTGGCGAGTTATTAAAACCACTTAAAAAATATTAGAAATCATAAAAAACACATACAAATATCAATTATAACTGTCACTTTGTCAGACGACAAATGTCGTTTTTATTATTAATTAAATGCCAGATTATACTTAAAACTGCCAACATGCAATCATATTGTATGTATTCGAATATTTGTCTGAATGCTCATGAAACAAATATCAAATATTGTTGATGAAATCTACAAATATGGCTGTCTTGAGAACAAGTTCTAATGGAGAAAAACAAGTTTAGAATTTTAATTTTTGGAGGGGTTTTGTAAAATTGTCTGTGTGATAAGATGTCACTTGGTTTTATGTACATATGTAATGTTTGTTAATTGATTTTGATTGTTGTTTGTTTGACATGTGATTTTTATTGAAAACTTTTTCTATTTACTATGTTGTACGTTTGTAAGTTTGTTTGTCTGTTTGCGGTTTATTCGAGACTACACCACTGGACCGATCGTCTTGAAATTTTTACAATAGGTAACTGCTTATCCGAAAGAAAAAGGCTATATTTTTTGATTTTTCAAGTGGGCGTGGCACCTTATATATAAAATGAATTTCTAACATCAAATTCTAACATATAACATATAGAGTACTACGTAAGCAAGAGTTCTGAAACCATAATAAGCTAATTTGAAGAGTCGCTGAAAACATGGGCGGGATTGGACCAATAGGCGTGGCACACACCATACAGTAAATATTTGATTTCATATATTTAGAGTACTGGCATAGTGAAAGCCTTGGGACTTTGTGTGATTTCATGAGTTATTAATGTTAGTACTCGGAATACACATAGGCGGGATCAGATCAGTGGGCATAACATCCCCCATACGAAGTAAGTATTTAATGTCATACTGTATCTGGAGCTCTGTAATAGTGAAAGCCTTGGAACGTTGTCTGAATCCATGAGATACTAATGAGAGTGGTCTGATAAAAAATTGGCGGGATCGGTATATGAAGTATTATGAATGAGTACTATGAAAATGAAAGTCTTAAAACTTTTGACAAGTACATTGATTACCAATGTGAGTAGTCGTGGAAAATATGGGCGGAATCGGCAAATTAAAAAATTGCCAAAATAAATAAAAATTGTCAAAAACAAAAGTCGCAAAAACACAAAAAATCGTGAATAAAAAAATCGCAAAAACACAAATCGCCAAAACGGAAAATATCGCATAAGAAAAATCGCCAAAATTAAAATCGCGAAGACAAAATTCGCGAAAAATCAAAAATAGAAAAAAAAAATAATAAAAATCTCCAGGTCAAAAATCGCAAAAATCAAAAATCGCGAAAAACAATAATCGCCAAAATCAAAAATCACAAAAAACAAAAATCGCCGGTCCAAAATTGCAAAAATCGAAACTCACATATAACAAATATTGCCAGAATGGAAAATCGCGAATAACGAAAATCGCCAAAATTAAAAATTGCAAGGGCAAAAATCGCCATGTTAAAAATCGCGAAATCCAAAAATCGCGAAAAACAATAATCGCCAAATAAAAAATCGTCAAAATCTAAAATCGCAAAAAGAGAAATCGATAAAAACAAAAATCGACATATCAAAAATCGCCAAAAATAAATAAAATAGTTTTCTACGAAATGTATTCCCAGTTTTTTATTTCGTTACGACGGGTGTAGCGAAGCTCATCGGGTTACAGCTAGTTAATTAGACATGAGTGTAGTCGACACAAAATTCGACGGCATCGGGTTAATGGGCATTAGCGTAGTTCTACGTTATAAGGACATTTTTTAAATTGCGATTTTAGGGAGTGTAGGGGTCAGTTTGTTTCTTTTCGGATAAAGAAAAGTCGCGCCTGAAATCAATTTCAAATTTCAAGTGGGAAAATATGACTTTTTTCGACAACTGTTTATATGAATCGATATCAGTACTAAAGTACAAAATCGAGTAGAAACTCGCACAGAAATAACAAATGCCCCAGATCACTTTTGTGCCAAAAACTTGACGGACATTTTTTCAGCTTTAAGAAATTGACTAAAGCCATCATTTTTTGTTGGTCTCTATACCTATAGGCACTCAGACATGAAGTATTGTTTTATTTCCACGTTGTTAACGAATTGCGCAATGAGACCGAATATGGGAAAGTTTTTTGATAAAATTCTGAAAACTCCCTTTTTAAGTTTTAAAAAATTTTCTTTAACAAAATTTAATAAAATGAATCTGGCACTTTAAGTTCTTGTTAAATACATGTTAGAGATTAACGGTGTAAATTTTTAAGTATATTACTCTGCCAGAATTTATTTACAAGGATTTTTTTTTGCGGATTTCGAAAAAAAATAGATTTTTGTGAAATATATATCACGTATGACCCCAAGTTAATAAAAGACAATTTATTAAAAAAAATTCTAATATTTTGTAAGTGCTATTGAATTTTTAGACGTGACGCTTAAAATATAATAATCAAATGTCCAAATCTTCTTTGCTAAAAATTTGGAATAAATCGAACAACGTTAACCCACTCTTGCCGAAGACAAATATTAAAAGCTAAGTACCTAAAAATAATGTTTTGTTCTAGTAAACTAGATGAAACCCTTATTATTGGTTGGGAAACCAAATTCTGCTATATTTATGAAAGTAATCGAAAATAGAAAATTTCATCAATAATGATTTAAGCGTTTTTGTGTCCCAGAAAACTGAAAATTTTTTCAGCTGTTTTAGTATTTTCGCAGAATTTTTATTATTTCCTCCAACGACATGGGAATCTAATGAAGATTTTAGAAAGAGTTACAAATTGAACAAGGAATTATTTGTAGTATACTATACTGCCGAAAGAGGCATTAAATGTATAAATGATTTTCATAAAGTGTTAACAAATATTGTCGAAGTAAAGCAGTTTTTAGTCCAGATAGTAGAATCATACAAAAAACAACATCCTTGATCCGGAAATTCAAAAATTTATAAATGTTGCTTTCGAAGCAAGGGACGTATCTACACCTAAAATAAGTCAACAAAATAATTATACATTATCAGAAAGTACTGTGAAATATATTAAACTAAGAAGAAGCTTTAAAAGAAAAAGCCAACGATCCTCAAATATAGCCGAGCAAACTTTTTACAATCAATGTACTAAGTTTCCAAGTAACCTGATAGATAAAAGTATTAATTCGGAACGCAATAAAAAATGGTGTCCATTATTATCCAATTTAAAACCTGGGCTCTAATTCCCGCAGTCGTGATCGAAATAATTTCGTATCGGAATTAATTTCGATAGTTCGAAATTTTCTGATGATGGCACTAGTTAAGAATCGAAACAATTTTATGTTTCAGTATTATAAAAAAAATCTTAAGAAGTTATACAGCACTGTACAAATGTAAAAGACTAATGAAAAACAAAAAATATATGTTTAATTTTTCAACAATCACAAACAAATTTTCAAAGTGGAAAAATATTTTAAAAACTAATTTAAACAAAAACAAGTAAGGGTCATTATTACAACTTGCCAATAGATAAAGTTAGGATGTTATCTGGCAGATTATTAGTTTTTCGTTATTACAACTATACTTTAAGCTAAAAGTGACCGATAAGCTAAGGGGAAGATATTGTTGCCTTTAACTTTTAACGTGAAGTTTATGTATTTAATATTGCCACATTTTCTGACCTATGAAGACAAAATTCACATCAATTTAGTTTTGTAAATAAATTTATTTATAGATACTTAAATATATGCTTGTATATTTTTAAAAAGTTTTATTACACATTTACAACAATTATGCAACTTATAATAAAGGTTTTTGGTTTTTATTCTATTATTTTTATTGTTTATTTGCGAACAACTAAAGGAACGTTGCCACTATGTATTTTGATAAATCAATTCATTTGGTTAAAAGTAATCGGTGTTTCCTTTGGTGCTGCCACAATATCAAAAATATTAATTTTATTTTAATGGGAAGTTGTAATAACGAAAAGAAATTAAAGGTAACTTTATTGTTCACTTTAGCAAAAGTTACCTTTAACTAACATTTACGTTAACGGCAAGTTGTAATAATGGCCCTAAGAGTGTTAAATTCGACTGCGCCGAATCTTTGATCCACCTCGGTTTGAGTCTTGATAATAAATGTAAATGAAAAAGTAAACAATTTTTTAAACTTAATACCAAATTATTTCAGCAAATTCTTTGGGTTGGTTTTCGTCTTTTCTATTATTTCGGATTTATTTCGGTGTTTGCTTTGTGGTTGCTGATCGGCATGCATTTAGGTTATATACCCATATGCATGCGTTTCAGGTTATATGACATAACTTCACGTTTAAATTAGTTTTTGCTAATTAAATAGCTCGCTCTAACCTCCACTGCAAAGGTAATGGTTGTGTAGGGTGGCTATATGCACTAAATCGTGCTAATTGGAGATGGCTGTGTAGTTTCTTTTAACTGGCCAAATATTTCTTCATTGCGGCCATATAGGTCGGATGGAGTAACGAAATAATAACCAAAAAAAAAACTCTCTCAATTTTTTTATTAAAATATTGCCATATTTGGAAAACATAGAGAATAAATTTATAATAATAAATATTCAAATTAGGGATGCCAAACGCAAAAAACCAAATGTCCCAAACATTTTAAATAAAATAATTTGTTCTCTTTATTTTCTGAAAAACTTCAAATTTTCATCCAAAAAAAATTGTGAAAATTTATATATAGAAAATAACATTCTCATCAAATTGCGTTTATTTATGTAACAGTTCTTATGTTCGCAATTCTTAAATATCAATTAACGTTTTCTAAAATGCATTGAATTTAAGTTAATGTTTTCTGTAGAGTGATTCTGTAAATTTCAATGATCCGACAATCGCAAAATATATCGACAGCTATTGTTGTTTACACTAAGGATTAAGTGATTCACTAAGTACATACATCTTAACGACAGTCGACAACTCAATTTTTCTATTTATTTAAATTTTAAACGAGTGGCATCTCTGTCAAAATAAGCGAAAAACACAAAGAAGAATAGAAAAAAACAAATTACTTCGTGTTTGACAGGATGATTTTATTTTTATGTTTAATATCTTTATTTTTTTACTAATATTTCTGTGTATTTATTTGAAAATGAAATAATGAATTGAATATGCTATTTAATTTTTTTATTTATATAAAAAAATTTTTTATTTAAAGCAAAATATTTTCACTATTTTATGATTTTTATTTATGTATGACGACATTTCAACCTAAAAATTTAAGTTTTTATCGATTGAATAAACAACACAAAAATGGTTGTCGTTTAGATAAAAACAACAGCTGACTTTAACAATAGCGAATATCGTTTAAAAATTTTACTGATAATTTTGCAATTTTCTTTTTTTAACGATTCGACTATCGTTAAAAGAAGTTACTGAATCGCGATACTGAAAAGCTATTAATTTTTCCTGAATGTCAATATTTTTTTAAATGTAAAATTTTTTTAAATGTAAACATAGGTATTTGGTGTTTTTTTTTTTTTTTTTGAATTTCAATTTGTGTTTAACGAATAAAATTTATATATTAAAGATGCAATTGATGTCTTCTAAATTTAAAATTATAATTTCCGACGTTTTGATATGATTTTCTGAAATTCAATTAATTGTAATTTATAATTGGAAATTTTTAATTCTAGTTTTTAGAATTGATATTTTCTTAAATTTGAATGGAAAATTTAAAAAGTGCAATTTTGTATTTATGTGAATAATAATGCTTTAGTAATTATGAACAATTTTTAAAAATTGGATGTAATCGCAATCAAATATTTTGTAGTTAAAGCAGAATAATAATTCTATATAACTATGTAGAACTGTTTTTAAAGCAAAAAAACCCATTGATGAACTCGGTAACTCTATTTTGTAAAGACAACAAAAAGTTAATATGCCAAACTTATGTTCATATTTGTAAAAGAATAATGAAAAAACGTATGAAATAAAAGACCAGCCCATGTATACTCTTAACATTGTTCTGTATGATATCTAGTCGAAAATATTGACATTCAGGTTAAAATAGAAATAACTATTGCAAAGCTAATTAGAACAAACAAAAATTGTGGCGCCATCTACTGTGGCATAATCACTGAGCAAAAATGAAGTGACACTCTGTTAATGCAAAAGAAATGTATTTTCCCCACAACAAAATATTGCAGAATTTTATGTAAATAAAATAATATATCGACTTATTTCTAAAATGCAGTTGTTATGGATATACATATATCATATATGTATATTATTTGTATTAATTAATATGTTTATTTAAATTTATAAATAAATTTATACATAAATTTTTTTTTGCTATATTTACATTAATTTTTTTTTTTATTAACAACTAGGTATTTTAGCATTATTTGCTTAAGATGTTGGTGAATTTTTACTCCCTTTATATTAACTCGTAGTGTCTGCTTGTCGAAAAAATTTTGGATCGATTTTAACCAATTTCCCGTGAGCCATTCGATATAAAATTTTGCAGGCAGGCTCGTGGTAGTAACAGAAATGATCTAACAAATTTTTAGAGTGATGCCAAAACAATGGAAACTTTTAAATTTTTCTACCAGAGTTAATAAAAAAATGTACAAAGTGTTAGTTTTTATTATATATTACCACAACGACCACAAAAGCAACAAGTCAAGCTATGACAACAACACAACATTTAGAATAACAACAAGAACAATATAGAAACATCATATTTTCATTTTTTTTTTTTTTTACTTTTTCAGAGATTTCCCTGGACCTGTTCCACCGATTTTAATGATTTTTGAAACAGAGATCTTCCCGTGAATTTGGTGAATCATCCTCATTAAAAATGATCACTGTGGCTGCACTATTCAGGGCCTGATCTTGACAAGAACAACATAGAAAATTATATTATATTTTATATTCGCGGATTATTTTGATCGTTGGAGTTCTGAAGGATTAATTAAAACAAATGAACAGAATTACATTTTTTAGATTCTCAATAGTGGTTTCATAGAGTCTAATAGAAAAACTCGTTTGCGGCAATTTTTATATAAAAATATCTTAAAATCTAAAACAGGCCTTAGCAAATAATGGGTTAACTTTCTCGGATTTATCCGAAATTTTGGGTACGGAATATCTACACATTTAGTTATAATATTTTCAGTACGGCTTTTAAAAATTCAACAGCACTTACAATATATTTGAATTTTTGTCTTTTTTAGCTTGTCTTCTATTAGCTTGTGGTCATATGTGAAGAAGAATAAAGCAGCAGTTCTGCTGTCTATAAACTCTCATATAAGGCTAAGACCCTTATAAAAAAATTGAAAAAAATTCTTGTTTTTTTTTTATACTTTGATCTTTTTGTTAAATTCAATTTATTTTTATTTTTCTATAATTTACTAGTCCTAAACTACCAATCCCACTATATGGCTAAACCCCTCAACTTATTTGTAAAACGTATTCCATTTTCGTATTTATATTCAAAAAAATTCTGTTAATTTAACAGCATCTGTTAAGTATTTAACATTTTTGAAAAACCTATTTAACTTTCGTAGCTAACTTCACCTCCTTCTTCGTTTAATGTTTTCTTTTACTATTGGCGATTTCCAATTTAAAGTATTAAAAAAAAATCCGTCATACAATTCATATTGTCTGTTAAATATTTCTGGTAGTTTTTGGGTCTCTAAAGCGCTTAGAGTACAACTATTTAAAATTTAACAAGTAAGAAAATTATAGTCGGTCTAGACCGACTATATGATACCCTATACCATGGTTTAGAGACCCTACCTTTCGGTCCAACTACTTCGATATAGAAAATAAGCATAAACCAAATTTGAGTGGGATTTTTATTAATTTTTTGGCTGCAGATACGAAAAAGTTCATATCGGATGCTATATCTATAAAGGGACTAGGTCCAAAAATGGACCGATCCTGATCATGTTTGGTAAAGTCTCTTGTATTTTGCAAAAATATGTACAAACAAAATTTGAGAAGAATCAGTGCAATATTTTTGTTTTTTAATAGATTTAAGTGAAGATCGAGAAGCAGCTCTATATGGGGTCAAAGGGATCATTTTTCGACTACTCATTAGTGGATGTAATGAACGCATACAAACCCAATTTGAGTAAGATCTATATGACAATTTGGATCTTATGGTAATTTATCTCGATTTCATATGGGTAATTTGTATGGCGGCTAGGTCTGAACATGGACCGATTCTCACCAATTTCAATAGCGTTCATCCCATGGCCGATAAAAGCTTATATACCAAATTTCATCAAAATATATTCATATTTGCGACCTGCAGTTTGATTACAAACTTTACATGGACACACAGACGGACGGACGGACGGACGGACATTGTTAAATCAACTCAGAAAGTGATTCTGATTCGATCGGTATAATTAAAGATGGGTCTAGGTCAAATATTTTTAGTTGTTACAAACAGCAGCACAAAGTCATTATACCCAAACCACATAGTGGTATAGGGTATAAAAACAAGTGTATATTTTTGTTTTTGCAATTGCCTATTCTTGATCTCATTTGAACTCAAGTGGTAGACAGTTCAGCTTAAAACAGGAATACAAATTTAACGTTGGCCCGAGGGGCCAAATCTTCATCAAAAAAAAAGCTCTTTGCGAACAACAAGAAGACAAAACTTCCTCTGGGTTTTGTTAACCCGAACATCGCGTCAACTTGAAGCAACAGATTCAGATATCGACGTAACTCCCGTATCAAATATTAACGATGTTAAGCAACACAAACCTCCACCTATTTTTGTAAAAGCGAACGCCTCATTTACAGAAATACAAAAGCTGCTTGGTAAGGATTGCATTTTCAAACGTACTTCAATTGGTACCAAAATTTTTGCTCCAAGTGAAAAAATATACAAATTCTACAAGCAAATTCTTAAAAATAGTAAGATGTAGCTTCATTCGTGTGGCTACAAAGATAATAGGTTATACACAACCTTTTTACACGGTTTACCCCACATAAACTCTGAGGACATCTCCGAAGAGCTAAACAACTAAAGGGTCCGCCAAATAACTTTTTTTTTTTTTGAAAATGCTATAAAAAAAATTACTGAATATTATCTCAAATTTCTTTCTTATTTGATAGTACAATCCTTCCGGTTAATAATGGAAAATAACTTCATTCAAATTGCTGCCTCGGCTGGCCATGCAGTAGCCTACACGACCGGTCCAATTTTTAAGCACATTATCGATTGTGTGATGCTGTATTTCACCAATGGCTTCACGAATATTGCCCTTTAGCGCGTCAATTGTCTCTGGCTTGTTGGCGTAACACTTATCTTTGAGGGCACCCCACAAATAATAGTCCAACGGTGTCAAATCGCAGCTCCGAGGTGGCCAAACGACATCAGCTCTGCGGCTGATAATGCGATCTTCAAAAACAGGGGTAAAACATCGAGTGTTGCTTCGGCTGTGTGGCACATAGCGCCGTCCTGTTGAAACCAAATGTTGCCAATATCCCCCTCTTCAATTTTTGTGAACAAAAATTCGTTCAACATGGCCCGATAACGATCGCCATTGACTGTAACGGCCACTCCTTGCTCATTTTCGAAGAAAAATGGCCCAATTATGCCTTTGTACCAAAATCCGCACCAAACAGTGACTCGTTTTGGGTGAATCGGCTTTTCAATGTATGCGTGCGGGTTTTCTGTGCCCCAAATGCGACAATTTTGCTTGTTTACATACCCGCCAAGATCAAAATGAGCTTCATCTGAAAAGATGTAAGTCGATCGCAGGCCCACTTAGAGAAGCGAAAACGCATTGGATGGTCAGTTGGCTTCAACTCCTGAACGAATTGGACTTTGTATGGCGTCATACCAAGGTCTTTATGCAAAATTCGTCTCAATGATGCCTCCGAAATATTCAATTCTTGAGAACGACTGTGAACTGATGTTGATGGCGCTTCACGCACACTTTCTGCCACAGCAGCAATATTCTCGGGTGTACGTACTGTTTTTGGTTTTTCACGCTTTGATCTGTCGATGAGGATGCCAGTTTCTTTCACTTTTTTCACAAGATAACAAACATACGGAGCTGATGGTGCTTCTCTTCTTCCAAATTCCGTACGCAGTTTTCGCACACATTCTGCAACATTACCATGATTTTCAAAGTAATGTCGCAATATTTCCCAGCATAGTTCAAGCGTATACACAACCATATTCGTTCAGCGGAAGGATAAAACTAATTATCTGTCAAATCAGACATGAGCTAGGTGTTACCATTCATGAAATAAGCACTAGTTGAAAAAAAAACGTTAGATGGCGGACCCTTTAGAACCCATCCCCTTCTTCCGCAACTGAAATAGTCACCCAATTCAGTTCGAACAATAATGCAGTTTACAAAATTCAATTTGTTCGTAAACAATTTTATTCCAACTGCATTAAAAAATGTACGAAGAATTTCCAATATTATAATTTCTTGGAAAAAATACAAATCGAGAACCACGATCAAAACAACTCAATGCTGGAACTGCTTAATGTATGGCCATGGCGGTGAACATTGTCGTCGAGGTGATGCGTGTATGATATGTGCACACACTGTTTTTACATGCTTTAATTCCAAAAAAAACAAGTAAGAAAATTATAGTCGGTCTAGACCGACTATACGATACCCTATACCATGCATTTAGAAACCCTATCTCTTAGGCCCAACTAACTGGATATTGAAAATAAGCAAAAACCAAATTTGAGTAGGATTTTTATTAATTTTTTTGGCTGCAGATATGAAAAAGTTCATATCGGATGCTATATCTATAAAGGGACTAGGTCCAAAAATGGACCGATCCTGATCATGTTTGGTAAAGTCTCTTGTATTTTGCAAAAATATGTACAAACAAAATTTGAGAAGAATCAGTGCAATATTTTTGTTTTTTAATAGATTTAAGTGAAGATCGGGAAGCAGCTCTATATGGGGTCAAAGGGATAATTTTGGACTACTCATTAGTGGATGTAATGAACGCATACAAACCCAATTTGAGTAAGATCTATATGACAATTTGGATCTTATGGCAATTTATGTCGATTTCATATGGGTAATTTGTATGGGGGCTAGGTCTGAACATAGACCGATTCTCACCAATTTCAATAGCGTTCATCCCATGGCCGAAAAAAGCTTATATACCAAATTTCATCAAAATATATTCATATTTGCGACCTGCAGTTTGATTACAAGCTTTACATGGACACACAGACGGACGGACGGACGGACGGACATTGTTAAATCAACTCAGAAAGTGATTCTGATTCGATCGGTATAATTAAAGATGGGTCTAGGTCAAATATTTTTGGTTGTTACAAACAGCAGCACAAAGTCATTATACCCAAACCACATAGTGGTATAGGGTTTAAAAAAAAACACGGAAAAGAGAGAACTGATCACTCAGCAAACGACATAAACTGTCAGTTACGTTCTATTTGGAAACTATAACAAGAGTAACTTCTAAAAGTCAGAATAACAACACACAACAAAATAACTCATTTCAATTAAAGGTAGGAGATTTCCTTAATTTAAGAAACAACAACACAAATTGTAATAATAACATCAATAATAACACAATAAATAACAGCAAAGCCATATATGGGTAATTCCATGTCAAATCAACCAATGGGTGTACACTACCTTCTCCAAATTGTATGATTTTTCGTAGGAAGACAGATTATTACAGAACTAAAATAAGTGCAAAGTTTGAGGGCACTGGCACTTCTGTGTGGTCTTGAAAATCGTAAAAAAAGGTCAAAATTTACAAAGTTGTACTTACTTAATTATCATTTTCTTGAAAAGTATTATAGTTACGCAACTCGTCAAGGCTGCATTTGAAAGGTTAATTAATTACCTTTAATTTGATATACAACATGATTTTTTTTTTGGAAAGGTCCAAGGTCACATCTCTTGACCCATAATTCGGGAGGCTATAGCTGTAAAAACGACAATTTTAAAAATCTGAAAAAAATATATGTTTAAGATTGGTTCCTTCCCTAAATTTCCAAAAAATTTCAGACTGGGGGTATGCTTGGATCCAGAAATATTTATCATAGAGTAAAGGTAGATATTTAAAAAGTCTGTGCTGTTACTGTTACTGTTTATGAATGTGGTTGGTTGTGCTCGTGAGCGTCGGCGGGCTATGCACGCACGCCGCTATTTGTTTCTGGTTCTTTAGCTCTGTACTGTACTCAGTACAGACCTGTGTTAGGTTTGGTTTGACAGGTAATTATGTTAGAGCGAGACAACAGTATAAATGTTGTCGGGTGTGGTTCGTAGTGTCAAATAACTTGGATATAGAGAAATTATTGAAAAACGAGAAGTCAAAGGAAGCACCACGAAAAAAAACCATTCTAAGCACGTTGCTTTAAAAAACCACATGTGTTGCTATAAAATCAATATTTTGAAATAAAACCAAAAGTGTTCAAAGTGATTGTTTTTTGCCTCTGTAAACAATATGTCATTTAATACAATATATTGTTGTAATCCATTTAAAAAAGTTGCTCATGTCCGGAATGCAAGAGGACTTCGAAAAGTTCAGCAATGGATGACTGGAATTAGTAATAACATTTCAATATCAAATAAAATATGTGATATATGCAGAAGAGAACTTTATAAATTAAAAGGAAGTGTAAACAATAATATTCAATCTATGAACGAGCCAGAAACCGAGACTTCAGACTCGGAAAGTGAAGCATCAGTTTCGGGAGATGTTCGAATTTCTAAGTTAAACGAAAGTTTAACATATTTACTAGAATCTCCAATATGTTCGAGAAAAATTCCATTAAAAGGGTATACAACTAGAAAGTTAGAAAAAATAACAACATCAATTAAAACCAACATTTTCCCAAATTCAACATCTTCAACCTCTCACGTATGCCCAGAATCGGAAATAATCGAACAACTAAAAGAAAAGTTTAAATCAATAACTAAAAACAGTGATAAAATTCAACTTTTAACTATTTTACCTAAAAGCTGGACATTGAAAAGAATAGAGGAGGAATTTCAAATAACAAATTTCATGGCACGAAAGGTAAAAAACTTGGTCGAGACAGAAGGCGTATTGAGTACACCGAATCCAAAACTTGGAAAACGATTGGCATTAGAAATTGTTGATGTGGTGAAAATCTTTTATGAAACTGATGATGTCAGCAGATGTCTACCAGGATGTAAAGACCACGTGTCAATAACAGAAAATGGTGTAAAAGTAAAAAAAATAAAAGACTTTTACTCGGAAATATTCGAGAAGTTTATGCTTTATTTAAAGAAAAACATGAAGGGATAACTATTGGAATTTCTAAATTTTGTGAACTTCGGCCAAAAAATGTGGTTCTAGCAGATGCGTCAGGAAGCCATAATGTATGTATGTGTTTGTAAAATACATCAAAATACAAAATAAATGCTCCACGCAATAAACCTGAAAAAATTGACAGAAAATGTCCAGGATTTTGTGCTGGAAACTTATAAAGATTGTTTAAAAAAACTTATATGCAATCCCCCATCACCAAATTGCTACCTTGGCAGATGTAGCATGTGTCCAGATATACAAAATTTTAAAGAGAAACTTGGTGAATTATTATTAGAAAATGAAATTGATGAAATCATATATAAACAGTGGATAAGTGTAGATAGAGACTCTTTGGAAACTATTATTAAAGAAACTGATTCTTTTCTGGATTCTTTATGCGAAAAACTGCAAACTCTTCTACCCCATTCATTCGTATCTAAAGAGCAGGGTGCATTTATGGCTCACAAAAAGTCTGCGTTGGAAGAAAATGAGTATTTAGTAATTTGCGACTTCTCCGAAAATGCAACTTTTGTGGTTCAGGATTCTGTGCAAGGCTTTTTATGGAATAATAGCCAGGCCACACTATACCCAATAGCAATTTATTACAAATCAAATGGAAAATTAGAAACTACAAATTTTGTAATAATATCAGACTGTCTAATACATAATACCATAGCAGTTCATTTATTTCATCGCCACCTAAATGAGTTTTTAAAAAACAAGTTTTTGAAAATACCAAATAAAATTTTTTATTTTTCGGACGGTTCTTCCGCTCAATTTAAAAATAAAAAAAATTTGCCAATTTATGCCATCATAGCGAAGATTTTAATTGTTCCGCTGAGTGGCATTTCTTTGCTACCAGTCACGGCAAAGGACCTAGTGATGGTCTTGGGGGAACGGTAATGCGTGAAGCACGAAGAGCCAGCTTGCAAAGTCCATTCGAAGATCAGATAACTACTCCTCTCCACTTGTATAATTGGTGTCAGCAAACTCTTCAGAACTGCAACTTTGCATATTTAACGGAAAAAGATTATGAAGAAGAAGAGAAATTGCTAACTGATAGATTTATAGGATAACGTACAATTCCGGGAACTCAAAAGCAGAACAGCTTCATACCAATTTCAAAAACACAATTACAAGCTAAAATTTATTCCGCTGATAGCAAATTTGTAATTGAAAACATTTATAATAAAACTAAACAACAACAACAGCATTCATCATAATAATGTCAACAACAACAACAACAACAACAGCATTCATCATAATAATGTCAACAACAACAACAACAACAACAGCATTCATCATAATAATGTCAACAACGCCAACAACAACAACAACAACAACAGCATTCATCATAATAATGTCAACAACGCCAACAACAACAGCATTCATAATAATAATAATTCACTTGTTAAATATCTACCTTTACTCTATGATAAATATTTCTGGATCCAAGCATACCCCCAGTCTGAAATTTTTTGAAACTTTAGGGAAGGAACCAATCTTAAACATATATTTTTTTCAGATTTTTAAAATTGTCGTTTTTACAGCTATAGCCTCCCGAATTATAGGTCAAGAGATGTGACCTTTGACCTTTCCAAAAAAAAAATCATGTTGTATATCAAATTAAAGGTAATTAATTAGCCTTTCAAATGCGACCTTGATAAGTTGCGTCACTATAATATTAATCAAGAAAATGATAATTAAGTAAGTAAGACCTCATATTTCCGGATCCAGATGCGTCAGTGAACTTAAATTTAGGATTTGTCTTATTTCTCGGATACACTTTAATCCTGCCGAAATTCAGCCAATTTGGAAACAGTGATGTAAAAAACAGCCATATTTTAAGTTGAGTTCAGATGGTTTAACCCATATGCACACCAGCTGAGAACAAACAACGATTTATTTAGCATCGATGATTTGCAAAGGTGCACTTCAAAAGTACAACAAATCAAAGTTGTAATGTCAATGGTAAATAAAATACGCCCATGGATTATACTAATTTAAATGAATTCAAAATGCTTCAATTGAATGCTAATGGCATTTCAAACTTTTCTAAATTGAAACAAATTTAGCTACTAATTCAACGAGAAAATGCATCTTAGAATGAAACATTTTTTTTTCGGAAAATCACAGACCTTTTTTTAAAAATTATTTATATATAAATGACAGAACCGATGTCAGAGGAGGAGGAGTTGCTCTGTAAATTCACAAATCTGTCGCACGTAAAACCTCTCTATATCAAACACCTCATCAATCGAAAACATCTCAATTGAAGTTATTATAAATAATAGACCTATTGTGTTGTTTTCGTTATATTCATCAAGATATACTTAAAACTTCTGTGCAGATATCTTGAACCTAACACCTTCCACCAAAGAGTATATAATTTTTGGTGACCTAAATGTCAAACATTGTTCTTGGAAATCCGTTCAAATAATACTGCAGGTATCGCACTTAACAACCTACAGCAATCAAGCAACTTTTTCATACACTATCCTAATAGTCCAAACCTATTCCCCCATCAACAATTCCGCTTAAAATATAGACGTAAAAACAACGGATTAGGAAATACCATCAGACCATCGCCCCATTATATGTACACTTAAAAGATCAATGGCCTTGCAGGTTGACCTCAATTATTATAATTATAGCGCAACTAACTGCAACACTTTTGGGAATTTTTTTGACAATAAAATCACGTTATATGCGGATATATACAATGCCATGGTAGTAATTGATCAGGAAATCCAGAAATTTGATAAATATATTAATATATAAATATATTAAACTAAGAAGAAGCTTTAACAGAAAAGGCCAACGATCTTCAAATATAGCCGAGCAAACTTTATATAATCAATGTACTAAGTTTCTAAGCAACATGATTGATAAAAGTATTAATTCGGAGCGCAATAAGAAATGGTGTCAATTATTATCCAATTTAAAACCAGGTGATAAATCATTTTGGAGAATAAGCAACAACTTGCGAGGAAAAGGAAAAAATCAAATCTCTCACTTTAAAGTTGGAAATACAAAAATAACATCTGATAAGGACAAGGCTGAAGTCCTGGCAAATACATTTATCCAAGCAAATAACCTCACTTCGAATTACAACTACTCAGATGATACATTAATAAATACAACAGTAAATAATTTGAAGAAAGAAAATCCTAGTTCTGAATTAGCATTTATACATCTCTTGAAGGAGTAACGAAAATTGTCTCATCATTAAAACCTTAAAAATCCCCTGGTTTTGACATTGTTTCCAACCTGCTTTTAAAGAAACTACCAATAAAAGCTCTGAAATTACTGGTTACTATATTTAACAGCTGCATCAAACTCAACTATTTCCCAAACCATTTCAAAAATGTTAAGGTTATAGCCATAAACAAACCTAGTAAGCCAAAAAAATAACCCAAACAGCTACAGACCTATTAGTCTATTATGTAACTTAGGTAAAATATTTGAAAAAATATTACATTCTCGTCTTAGTGAATTTGTAATGACCAATTCTATTGTTGCTAAAGAAAAATTTGGATTTAAAAAAAGAGCATAGCACTACTCACCAAATACACAGGATTAAAAATCAAATAATCACCAATAAAAACAATAAACGTTCAACGGGTCTAATATTGTTAGATATTGAAAAAGCATTTCACACCGTTTGGCATAATGGCCTATTATTTAAATTTCTTGATGCAAATATACCAAAATATCTATGTAAACTTATTTCAGATTACATTCATGACAGAAGCTTTAAAGTTGCGATTAATAATGAAACATCATCTCCAAAAACCATTACCCCTGGGTTACCTCAAGGATCAGTTTTGTCACCATTGCTCTACTCGATATATATATATCCGATTTTAAAGTTCCAAAATATAAGAAAATTGCTTATTACGCAGATGATACTGCGTTAATTTCTTCAAACAAACTTACAAGTGTACTCCTGAAGAAAATGGAGAAGGGTCTTGTAAAATGCAGTAAATATATCCACAAATGGAAAATCAAAATAAATCCAAACAAGACCCAGCAATAATTTTTCCATTCAACAGATCTCCCAAAAGACTACCAATGGAAATAATACCATAAATGTACTTAACGATGTCAAATATCTCATTTAAAACATTATGGCCACTACTAAATTGTAGGTCATTTCTAAACCCCAAAAACAAAAATCTGCTCTTCCAAAGTGTTATAAGGCCAATATTAGCACACGCGTGTCCTATTTGGAGTAACGCTGCCAATTGCCACCTAAAACCTTACAAATTATACCAAACAAAAATGTTTTAAAATGAAAATAAAAAGCCCTAGAGGTATCTTACAAATCTTCTTCATGATTTCGATTTCATAACAAGGATCAGTAACAATTACTTTGCCAAAATTGAAAATTGCTTATTACGCAGATTGATTATTTCGCCAAAATTGAAAATTCCTCTTGCCCACTGATAAGAGAATGTAGAGAATTAACGTAAAATTAAAAAAGAAATCACCAAATTGAAAATTATGTGCGTATAGAGATCTATTATTTCTAATAAACCTCCTATAAGCACATAAATATTTTCAGATAGTATTTGAATCTATTAAATCATATCAAGGTGTTTTTCCTCACATTTTCCTTTAAAAATCATTAAAAAATAAAGTAAAAACTATATAATATCTTTAGATCCTATATATTATTTGTTGCAATATCTATATGTAAAGATAAGATCTCATATGTAAATATCAAATTTGTTAAAATATGCAAATAAAGGAGGAATATATAATTCAAATAAAAGTAATCTAGCATTTTCCAGTTTTGTTAACGGATCTTACTTTTTACTCTCAATCTATGCGGAAGTACGTAGGACTTAATGAGCCATTACATATGAATCACTTCAATGATGGACTAATTATGTATAATTTCGCATAACAGCGAAATTATCTATGGATGAATTTAAGATCTTTTGATTACTCATCTTAAATTCATACGGCTGGCAAGTGGGTGTTTTCAGCATGATATACACATACATCTCTATATGTTCACAATGTGGCATTGGTCTAAGAGTACAAGTGTTGACGTTGTCAACAAATCATTTTATATAGACGTTTTTGTAATAAACAAACACCAAAGCCAACAACCAGTATAACTAGAGGGGGGGAAAATAAAATACACCATAAACACTATAATCGTAAAATAAAATATAAACTATAGACTGAAAAATAAACTTGTGAAAAGCCAATATTTTGAATGTTGAATGAATGCGCTTTTAAGATTTACGATTATGGCTAAAGCTATTAAAAGTTTCCTGCACCTTTTTATTACACTTTTTACGAGAGTTCAGCAAAAACAGCAAAACAACAATCACACAAAAGCGTACAAAATATTGGTTGTTATCGAAGAAATATGTATGTATGTGTATACTCATGAATACATATTTAACAAAATGTCTATAAATTCAAATTGAGTTTAATGCTCAAAAATCGTTTATTTATGAACGGGAATTTGGTTTATTGTGTATTATTGTAGTCGATTGTATTCCGCACTAAAAGTGCTAGGCCACATTATTATGGACACATAAAAAGGATACACTTTTTGCAGCTGTGCTTATTGACAAAAAAAAAAAAACTTTCGAATTTATATAATGTTACTTAATTAAATTCGCAATTTAGTAGGTTTATTAAATTTATTTTCAATACGGTCAGAAATAGATTTAAAGGATCAGCCAAAACGTCCATACAAATATGTTCCATCACTTTAATTAGTTTGGTAAAATGTACATTGAGGCATCAGATACCGCCTTTTTTAAATTGTTTATTTTATATCAACTGTTTTGTTGCTTTTGTATACAGTATATTGTAATTTATTAGATTTGCTATAATTTTGAACATTTACGTTAAGCTTACATATTGTTTTATGTATGTAGTCTGTAAATACGTAGAAACTATTATTTTTATATCGTATGGGACTTTTTATAGGAGTTTCATGATCACTTTAGTTTGTAGGGGACCACAGTGAATATTGGCTTTCTAAGCATTTAGATATTTATTCAGTTATAACTTTTTCAAAGAAGCAAGTTCTTGAGCTTCATATACTTATAAATCGAATTAGTTTTGAGACACATTATAAATATTATCTATTGTGTATAACAAATTAATTTTGATTGTCATTAATGACATTTGAAAGTCAATTCCCCCTGAGCTTAATGAATATGTTGAAATCAAACTACCAGATACGGTGCCTTTATTATTGCAAAATATGGAGAGGATTTTCACTTTTATCGATTTGAACTTTTTATTTTCAATATAAAGTGATTGACAACCTAAGAAAAACTTGTAACAATATATATTTTTGACGACTTGAACGGTCAATATTTAAAAAATTGGATCATGAAAGTAAAAATTCTTTTATTAAAACTATTCCTATCGACATTTGATGTATACCTATTCCTACCACACGAGGTAAAATGACACACTGATTATTTAGTCAATTGGATAGTGCACAAAATAGCTACTTTTACAAGCAGATTCCAGCCCTCGAAATTCGAGTGCAAATTCTAGGAAATTTTATTTTTTAATTAAATAAAGACCCTAAAGATATGCTAATCAATTATAACCAATTCACAAATCAACACAAAAAACAAACTCATTTTTATTACAAACACATTAACAAATTTAATAAACACATACATAACATTGTAGAAGTTAATGTATGTGTCAGTAGCAACTTTAAATGCAATTTACTCAAAACAAAGGAACATATTTAAAAACTTGTAAATCTGCAAATCGGCTAAAAGAAATAGCTTTCAAATAATATATGTTTGTCCAAAATCGGAATAAAACCGTAGAACAAAACATCGGTCACAAAAAATCACCTAGCATGACTAGTTCTTCTGTTCTTTACCAAAATTTATGAGAGACAGACGACTTGTCTCTGATATCAGTTATTTCTTCACAGGGCGAGAACAAGCCAGTTCAGCCTCAATTGCTCGTCAGCGAACAATTTGAGCACATATATTTAGTTTTTGATAGTTAATGACCTGTTTTGGTAGCATTTTTCGACATTTTTAAACTATCTTGCTATTAAATTATCATGGTTTTGAACCGTTTTACGGGGCCTGCGGCTTAAATGTTGAGTCGGCGACGAACCCTTTTCACAATATTTAATGACAATTTTTGGTATTAAGGATTTTTTCATAGAATATTTCTCACAAAATTTTTTTTTGCTTAAATCTGGTTTTTAACTCTTCACAAAACTTTATTCTTGTCATTATTTTATATCAATTAATTAAAAAAATATAGATTAAAATTTTGAAAAATACAATTTTGTTTAAAAAACAGTTGAAAAAAACGTCAGGAACTATAAATATTTAAATAAGATTTTATGAATTATTATTTTTTAATTTTATTTAAAAATTTGATTCCAGCGCTCGAAATTCACAAACCAACATTTTTTTGGTTTATTACAATTGTGAATAAAGATAACAAAATCATTAACAAACACATTAAAAAATTAAATAAACACACACATTGCATACGTATAATTTTATGTATGTGTTAGTAGCAATTTTAAATGCAATTTACTCAAAACAAGGGTAAAAATTAAAAAATCTGTAAATCTGGTGAATAGCTATAAAGAAATACCTTTCAAATAATATACGTTTGGTTCAAATCGGCATAAAACGTTGGAACAAAATATCGGTAACAAGAAATCACCTAACCTATTAATATTACAGATAGTATATTACCAATAACTAGCAGATTCCAGCCCCTGAAATTCGGGTGCAAATTCTAAGCAATTTTATTTTTTCATTTGTTAGATTTATAGTCATTTTTCAGACATATTGTAAATACTACTATAATTAATATTAATTTCTGTTTAAATGGTGCGTGGTAAAGAAGAAGAAAGCATATATTACAAAAATTCATAACTGCACTGTATTCTTAATCGATCTACTCAAACTTGACCGGTTTCTGGCATTTCAGCCTTCATCAGCGATTTATTAAACACTGTGATAATTGTTATGTTTTTAATTGAATAGATTGTTTCTATTTTTTTTTTTTTTTTTCATTTAATAAAGTATTTTATAAGACCGTAACGGTATGGTAATCAATTCAAAACACTTTTTATTGTCATAATTGGCGTTTGTCGATTCAACACAGGGCTTTTTGCAAACATATTAACTAATTTATTAAACACACACACAGTATTGTGTAACTTTTTGTATGTGTTAGTAGCAAGTTTAAATTAATTTTGCTCCAAAAAATTTAAAAATGTAAAAATCTGTAAAACTGGTGGACAGCTAAAAAGAAATACCTTTCAAAAGAGGGATGCTTGGTCAAACTAGGTTTCAACCCGACAAATTTAAAGATCGCCAAGAACTACCGTTTTAAGACTCTTCCGCGGTTCTTTCTTGGCGCATCGTAGAAGACTCTCCAAGGCTCGTTTGAAGTAGGAATAAAAGAGTTTTACGCGATTATTTTCAGAGCATCGTAGATGTATCATATGGAAGAGTCACCGTCACGACTCAATTACTACCGTACTGAACTTGCGCGATCTGAATACGACATGACGGACGGTTAATTTAATCGTCGGCTCCAATCGTTGAAAAGTCTTCTACAACTGAAAATGCTAGCTGGGATGATGTTAGGAATCTATATGAGGTTATAAATCTGTACAGAGCTAGTAGAAACTATTTTGTTCTCTATATTAGTAATTTGCATTTTTTTTTCGTTTTTAGCTTTGTTTGTTTACACATTTTAAAAAATTTTAAATTTAAGGAATCTGTATACTCTACACCACCAGTTTCACATGTGGTATTTTTATAATATAATCTCTAATATATCTCACATAACTTAACTGCACGGTTACATACATATTTAATTTATATAATTAGTTTGTTAGTGTAAGCATTCAATTTAAGATATTCATATATGTATTTTTATGTGTTTTGTGTTTTGATCTTTATTTATATATATGTGACTCGTGCGAAGCTGATCGAAATATTGGAAATGAAAAATATTTATAATAACAAATATATTCACAAAAGACCTCGAGCTTGAATATTTAATCATTTAGTTGTAATTTTATAGGTCGAAAAAATACAGCAATTAACTAAAAAAAAACAATTTCAAATAAAATTTTTTTTATACCCTACACTACTCTCTGGTCAGGGTATAATGAGTTTGTACAGTAACAAATATATACAAGTAAGAAATTATAGTCGGTCGAGCCCGACTCTACGATACCCTATACCATGGTTTAGAGACCCTATCTCTTCGGTCGAACAAATTCGATATAGAAAATAAGCATAAACCAAATTTGAGTGTCATTTTTATTAATTTTTTGGCTGCAGATATGAAAAAGTTTATATCGAATGCTATACTTATATGGGGACTAGATCAAAACATGGACCGATCATGATCATATTTGGTAAAGTCACTTATACTTTGAAAAAATATATACAAACCAAATTTGAGAAAAATCTGTGAAATATTTGTGTTTTTTGATAGATTTAAGTGAAGATCGGTAAGCAGCTCTATATGGGGCCTATGACTAAGAATTTTCCTATAGGAAGTATTTTTGAACTACTGATTAATGGATGTAATAAACACATACAACCCCAATTTGACTGAGATCTATATGATAATTTGGATCTTATGGCAATTCATGTCGATTTCATAGGGGTCATTTGTATGGGTCATTGTAATAATCGTTGAAATTTGAATGGAAAAAGTTTTGTTAGCAACAGAACAGTAAGGACTTTAATTGTTGAAGCTTTAGGGTCAAAAATGTTATATTTTTTAAAGTAAGCTAAAAACAAGTAAGAAAAAAATAGACCGACCAAATCCTATACGTGAATTTCGAGACTTCTTGGATCCACCCTTGCTGAAGAAACAACTGGATAAAAAAAATAAGAATAAGCGATATTTTAGTGCTATTGTTGTTAATTTGTAGCGTGCAGATATGGAAAAGTTCGTATCTGATGTCATTTTTATATGGGAACTAGGTCAAGAAATGGACCACTCATGACCATGTTTAGTCACTTAATTTCTCAAAAATATATGTAAACCAAACTTGAAAAAAATCTATGCAGTATTTTTGTCTTTTGAAGATCGGTAATCAGCTTTTTACTCGGACTATGACAAAAAATGGTGCTACACGTTTTACTTTTGGACTACTGGTTAGTGGGTACAAAATAGACATATGTACATACAGCCAATTTTAGTGGTATACATATGATAATCTGGGTCCTTAACTCAGTGCGATAGGGGTTATTTGTATAGGGTCTGGGTCTGACGAGCACCGATCTATAAAGTTTGTCCTTTAGTCATTATAAGCTTATATAAGCTTATAAGCTTATATAATAAATTGCATAAAAATATATATTTGCGACCTGTAGCTTGATTACAAGGGATAGATGGACCTAAAAACGTACAGACAGACAGACGGACGGACGTACGGACGGACTTCCCAAAATTGGCTCACAAAGTTTTTCTGAGTTGATCGGTATAATAAAATGTTATTCTATGTTCAATATTTTTAATAGTTACAAACATCACTACAAATTCACTATACCCCGACCACATAGTGGTATAGGGTGTAACTTTAGCTGATCCTCATGCACTTTGATCTCCTGACACTAAATTTGTTATCCATACATTTGTAGCACGTGTCATAATTAAGAAATTTGCTTTTAAATAGATTTAGGAAAAAAACGATAATTAAAAAAATTGAAGGCCAATATATCGTCGTTGGTAAGTTATTGTGTTCTATATGTTTTTTTTTGGTTAATCTCTGTTAAAAATTTTAATTGCTAATTACAAAAAACTGAACCGAAAAAATTCTTGCGACCCTCCTAACAAGGAAAGTACTGTAGTTTGTGATTTTTTATGTAAAAAAATTCTTCTTTGAACTTTAACAGGGATTAACCAAAAAAAGCATATAGAACACAATAATTTACTAACGACGACAATATCTCGAAAAAATTTTATTTGGAAAGTGTTCTCAGTAAATTCACCGTAGTAAAAACGGTATAGCATATCATTAAGAGGATGTATCTTAGCTCCAACTAATTGGATGCAGAAACTATACGTTAACCAAATTCGTGTTGCATTGTGGTTAATTTTTTGCCTGCAGGAATGAAAAATTTCTTATCGGATGCTGTATGTATATGGCAAATAAGTCGAAAAATGTTAAATGTGGAAGACAGTGAAGATATTTTAAACTACTACATCAATGAGTTTGTAAATACAAATAAAATCTGATAGGGACCCACCCATCCTCTATATATATAAAATACAATGTATGTATATTTGTGTTTTATAGACTCTGAAACTAACCAACCGATTTGACCAAAACCGGTTTCATTAGAAAGGTAATAGTCCAAATTAGGTTTACGGCTTTTTGTATGTTAAGTGGGCGTAGCTCCTCCCACATAAATTGAATAACATGATATATCTTGACTATTGTAATAGGAAGAGTTTGGAAACACTGCAATAGTACATATGTTACTAATGTGAGTAACTTGGACAAAAATGGGCGGAATCGGACAAGTGGGCGTGGCAGCTCTCATACAAAATAAATATTTAATATCAAATATCTAGATTTGTTAATTGTTAGAGCCTTCAAACTTTGTAGGAGTTGATAAATTATTAATATTACACCGTAAGACAAATTTTAATTTTTTTTTAACACATGAACAAGACCTAATACACGTGAAACTAGAGGCCCTCTGGTAAAACTGCGTTTACAGTTTGTTATTCCCTCATCATTTGTCCTTTTTAGTGGACTTTAAAGTTTTAAAGGACATTTAAATAGAAAAAAAATATATATATATTTCTACTCATCCTACGATGCTGAGATAAAAAGCAAATGAAAGAGGAGACTCTCCTCAATTTTGCAAAAATATTTGTTTTGTTATATCAGGACAAAAGGACCTTATTGATGTCCTTTCAAAATTTTGTCCTTTAATATCCTTGAAAATTTCCAGCCATTTCATCCAGAAAAAATATATGTTAAGGACATTAATGTACGCCAACACGTTGCTGAATTTCATTCTACTCACTTTGTTAGTTTAGTGTAGAAATAATTTTAACTTCTACTATACAAAAAAAAAAATTATATGTAACTCCCTAATATTAACCAATTTTCTTTAAATAAAATCTAACACATGAACATATGGATATATACATAAAACTGGACGCCCGATGAATTAATAGTATTTTTAGTATTTTTTAGGATTTTTTTTAATATTAAACAAGTACAAAAGTAAAATTCGACTTGGCCGAAAAATTTCGATATTAGCATCCGATAATTGTTTTGTGGCCTGCTTTATAAAACAGAAATTTGACGTCTTTCTCAGTATCGTAGGTCAAACATAAGTATTTAAACAAATTTTAAAACTTCGATGTCCTTTGTAACTTAAAAGCGCTCTTAAAGGGAGACCGGATCACCGAATGAAAAACTGTGAACGTACTATTAATTCACCGGGGGTCCAGTTTTATGTATATATCCATTTGTTCATGTGTTAGATTTTATTTAAAGAAAATTGGTTAATATTAGGGAGTTACATATAAATTTTTTTTTTGTATAGTAGAAGTTAAAATTATTTCTACACTAAACTAACAAAGTGAGTAGAATGAAATTCAGCAACGTGTTGGCGTACATTAATGTCCTTAACATATATTTTTTCTGGATGAAATGGCTGGAAATTCTCAAGGATATTAAAGGACAAATTTTGAAAGGACTTCAATAAGGTCATTTTGTCCTGATATAACAAAACAAATGTATTTGCAAAATTGAGGAGAGTCTCCTCTTTCATTTGCTATTTATCTCAGCATCGTAGGATGAGTAGAAATATATATATATTTTTTTTCTATTTAAATGTCCTTTAAAACTTTAAAGTCCTCTAAAAAGGACAAATGATGAGGGAATGACAAACTGTAAACGCAGTTTTACTCCAGAGGGCCTCTAGTTTCATGTGTATTAGGTCTTGTTCATGTGTTAAAACTAGTGTTGTACGGTGTTAGCAGTCGAAGTGAAAATGGGCGTGATTGGAGAAGTGGGCGTGGCAGCTCTCATAAAAAGTGAATATTTAATGTCATATATCTAGAGTACTGTAATAGATAAAGTCTTGGGACTTAGTATGAGTTCATATGTTATCACCGTTAGTACTCAGAAGAAAAATGGGCGGGATGAAACCAGTAGGAGTGGCACCATCCACACATGGTAAATAACTAGAGAGCTATGATGGCCAGAGTCTTGAAACTTTTTGCACGTCAAGTGGTTGTTAATGTTAGAAGTCGTACCAAAAATTGGCGGGATTGGGTTAGTGGGCGTGGTTCCTCTCTTTCACTTTTTCTTATTTTTCTTAATGACCTTCTATGTCAAACTTCCAATCTTATCAACTCTTTTGCAGATGACAGCAATATTTATTATTCATTTTCATTCGATCAAAGACCAAACCTTAGGGTGATTGGGGGCATGAATGAATATATGAATGACACATTAAATCAAGAACTTTTGCCAATCTCTGAGTGGGGTCGATTTTAATGCTCTCAAGACCCAATATTATTTACTGACCCATTAACGAGCCATGGAGTTACTAATGTCGTCTATATCCATGGGTGGTGTAGATATTGACCAATCAGACGCTCTTGATGTTTTGGGCATGAGAACTCAGTGTGATGTTCAGTTGGAATAAACACAATTTTCACTTGTCGATAATATTAATAGGCTAGGCGATTTCTGGTGACCGATGTAAATTTCACAGTCCTACCCCGTTTTTGACAAAAAATGTATCATTTGAAAGGTATTTCTTATTAGCTGTTTTCCAGATTTATAAATTTTCATTGTCTGGAACATTTTTTTGGAGTTATGATGGTTTAAAGTTTCTAATAACACATACATAAAATTATACAATGCTATGTGTGTGTTTATGAAATTTGCTAATGTGTTTGTGTTAACCCTCCGATGAGTGAGAAGGTCCCTAGGGACCTTTTTGCCTTTTCAAACTGAAATTACTCCTACTTCGCCCACTACAACCCCCCCCCCCCCCCCCAAAGTTACTCTGTGTACCAAGAGTATTTTGTTGCGCATCTTTTGGAAAAAAATCAAGCCGATCGGATCATTACTTTAGGAGTTATTGAGGTTTTAGTGAGAATACTACGCGGACGTGTGAATACTGAATTTCACTAATAAATGCATGTTTTTGGGCATCGTTATAATTTTTTTATTGTTTCAACACATAATTTACTTGTTGTGAACACAAAGACCTAAACTCAAAGACATTACGTGCAGCTGATAGTAGATTTGCTGATTTTATGGACGAAGACATGGATGAAGAAATTGATATTGCTGCAATTGATAAGTATGAAGTTGGGGATGATGAAGATCGCACATACCAACCTGCTGAAGAGTCAGATGCCGAAACTGAAGGATACGTCGAGCTAAATGAAGATACTGATGACGACGATGATGAAGAGGAAGAAAATGATGGACAGGAAACGAATGAAAGTTACTATATTGGTAAAGATGGCACCCAATGGAGTAAAAAAGCACCACCAACATCACGTACTCGTAATCATAACGTGGTCGACTTCACAAGAAAGAAACCAGGACCAACAGGAAATATACACGACTTCTATACAATAATGCGTTCAATCATGACAGAGGAAATAATACAATTAGTGCTACGTGAAACAAATCGTAAAGGCAGGGAGGTTACAGCTGCATGGAATTTGGCGAATCCCACGAAGAAAAAGGAGTGGAAGCCAGTGACAGTGAAAGAGTTTGACGCCTTTGTAGCTATTCTTTTGTATGCTGGACTCACAAGATCAAACCATGAACCAGCTATGGAAATATGGGGCGCGACGCGTTGCCCAATATACAAAGCTGCATTGTCTTACGATCGCTTCATGTGTATAAAGCAATTTATTCGATTCGACAATGGAAATACTCGACAACAGCGACTCATCAACAGCAAAACTGCGGCTATTGACGATATTTGGCAAATGTTGCAACATAACTTGGCAGCAGCTTACACTCCTCATGAAGCACTAACAGTTGATGAGCAGTTGTTCCCTTACAGAGGCCGGACCAGCTTCACATAATACATTCCGTCAAAGCCAGCTAAGTATGGTTTGAAAGTATGGTGGTTATGCGACTCACAGAGTTATTATCCTGTGAAGGGAATGATATATTCTGGAAAACTGCCAAACCAACAACGGGAGATAAACCAAGGGCAGAACGTAGTGCTGGATCTTGTGGAAAAATATTTAGATGCTGGCCATACTATATATGCGGATAATTTCTTTACCACTCTTGACTTGGCGCGTATTTTGTTGAGGAGGAAGACCGCATATGTTGGTACAGTGCGCTACAACAAAACATTCATTCCACAGGAGTTCAAGAAGAACCCGAAGCGCACCATCAATAGTACATTATTTGGGTTCAACGAAGGGGATATAGCGTTATGCTCATACGTGCCGAAAAAAAATAAAGTGGTGAACGTGCTCTCCACAATGCACTACACCTGCCTCGTTGACGAGCAAACCGAGAAGCGGAAGCCCTATGCCATATTAGATTACAACGCCAACAAATGCGGCGTTGATACCATGGATCAAATGCTAGGCACTTACAGCTGCAAAAGAGCAACACAACGATGGCCGTTGGCCATGTTTTATAATATGCTGGACGTCGCTGCATTGGCTGCTTTTACGATTTACAACGAAATGAAGCCTTTAAAAAGGAGTGACAGACGGCGGTCGTTCTTGTTACTGCTAACGAAACAATTGGCCACACCAAATATCGAAGAACGTGCCCTGAGCAACCATATAACCTCATATCCAAGGATACGCAATGTG
This sequence comes from Cordilura impudica, assembly GCA_963682025.1. Classification (NCBI taxonomy): domain Eukaryota; kingdom Metazoa; phylum Arthropoda; class Insecta; order Diptera; family Scathophagidae; genus Cordilura; species Cordilura impudica. The sequence goes on along the minus strand of OY821518.1, from coordinate 264,844,960 downwards.
ATGGAAGCATTCGATGTCAGGGTAAGGAAAACATCTTCAAATTCAAGAATAGAATATATATTTATTTGTTGTTATTTTTCTTTTCATTTCAGGTATTACCAAGACCGATGGAAGGCAATGCACCGTCGTTTGCGGCTAGGTCAAGTAGACCGTCATGTCGCCTTTGCCGTTCTGAGTACGGGCGGCAGCGGAAAACGCGGGCATACTGCTTCGGCTGCGGCAACGCTGTTTGCGGAGAACATAGCACACTTTTACATCGCTGCAACACTTGCGCACAGGGCGGGGGACAAGAAGTACACGCTCAACAACAATAATTTTTAAACTTTTTTATAATAGTCTTAAGAAAATTCAAGCAAAAAAAAAAAAAAAAAATTTAAAAAATTATTTTTGTATGTAGAATTTAGTTATAAACAATAAAAACAAAAAAAAAATCAAAAAAAGTTTTTTATATGAAAAAAACATGATTTAAAAAAAAGGTCCGTAGGGACCTTTTCACACGGCCGTGATGTTCAGAACTGTCACTCATCGGAGGGTTAATGTGTTGAGTTTGTTTTCTTCATTTAAAATGAGTTGAATTGTGAAGCATACCTTTAGGGTCTTTATTAAATGAAAAAATTAATTTTCGTAGAATTTGCACTCGAATTTCGATTGCTGGAATCTGCTAGTTAATAATAATGCTCGTCGTATTTTGCAACGGCATTCACGATTTACAGAAAGTTTGAAGACTATGGCTATCATAATAATCCAGACACATCATAATGAAAAATCAGTTTGTGTGGAAGCAGCAGCCCTCTTGATCCAAAGGTGTAGCGTCCTATAAACCACAAACCACCCGAAAAATAATACACTTACGATTTTATGTATTGTATATAGATCAATATATATTTTTGATTAATAATTTGTATATTACTTTGTTAAGTGCATACAGCAGAATAAATCCCTTATAAAATTTAAATCTAAAAGTTAAAAAAATTAATTTTATAAGAAAACCTGTTATAGTGGATTGTTCATCGAAATAATAACCAAATAAGTTTTAAACAAGTAAAATGAATTGTTAGCAATTCATATCTATAACATAAATAGGGAAGGCGATTTCTTGAAACCTGTGTAACTTTGTCAGTTTTACCCCGACTTTGACCAAACATGCCTCACTTGAAAGTAATTTTTTTTAGCTTTCCACTAGATTTACAGATTTTTATATATTTTTGAGTAAAAAGCATTTAAAGTTGCTACTAACACATACATAAAATTATACAATGCTGTGTGTGTGTTTATTCAATTTGCTAATGTGTTTGCAAAAATTGTATATGAAAAGCCCAGTGTTGATTTGAAAAATAATAGAATTTGCACTCGAATTTCGAGGGCTGGGCTCTGCTAGTTTTTTGTAAAATGATTAACAAAAAATGAATTTGAAGGAAGATACAGATGGAATAAGCGCGAGTTATATAGTTGCAATACACTTAATCGGCTGTGATATTATATAGTAAGTTGTGGTGTCTTTTAATTATATACAATTAATATTTTAATGTGTTTATTAAATGTTAAATGTAGTGCATTTTAATGTTAAAGGATTAATTTTACTGTAAGTCATAATCTGGTTTTTGCTGCATTATTTTAATAAAATAATATATTTCTTTTTAATTAAAATAGACAAAAAAAAAAAACAAAAAAAACAAGTAAGAAAATTATAGTCGGTCTAGACCGACTATACGATACCCTATACCATGCGTTTAGAAACCCTATCTCTTAGGCCCAACTAACTGGACATAGAAAATAAGCAAAAACCAAATTTGAGTGGGATTTTTATTAATTTTTTTGGCTGCAGATATGAAAAAGATCATATCTGCTGCTATATCCATATGGGGACTGGGTCCAAAAATGGACCGATCATGATCATGTTTGGTAAAGTCTCTTGTATTTTGCAAAACTATATACAAACAAAATTTGAGAAGAATCAGTGCAATATTTTTGTTTTTTTTATTTTTTAATAGATTTAAGTGAAGATCGGGAAGCAGCTCTATATGGGGCCAAAGTGATCATTTTTGGACTACTCATTAATGGATGTAATGAACGCATACAAACCCAATTTGAGTAAGATATATAAGACAATTTGGATCTTATGGCAATTTATGTCGATTTCATAGGGGTAATTTGTATGGGGGCTAGGTCTGAACATGGACCGATTCCCACCAATTTCAATAGCGTTTATCTCATGGCCGATAAAAGCTTACATATCAAATTTCATCAAAATATATTCATATTTGCGACCTGCAGTTTGATTACAAAGTTTACATGGACACACAGACGGACGGACGGACGGACATTGTTAAATCAACTTAGAACGTGATTCTGATTCGATCGGTATAATTAAAGATGGGTCTAGGTCAAATATTTTTGGTTGTTACAAACAGCAGCACAAAGTCATTATACCCAAACCACATAGTGGTATAGGGTATGCACATTTGGTAAAAAAAACTAAGGCCTGATTTTGAGCCATTAAGTAAAAGATTTTGCAATTGAGCAATGGATTGATACTTGCTTTAATTATTTAAAATCTGTAGTGTTCACACTGTTAATAAAAATGTATGTGTTGATACGAATCTGAAATTTATAAAATTCTCTTAATTATAATTATATGCTAATATAATGTTTTTTGTTAGTATTACTTTACAACTTTTAGTAGAGTCAATATTTCATTAACTTTTCCAATATATCATTCAAAACCAAACATGAAGATTTCAAACATAAAGATTTCAAATTTCTTCGGAAGAAATTTTTTCTTTTTAACAAATATTTTCTTCAATTAACAATAATTTAAAAAAGAATTTCCTTTGAAAACGAAACAAATTACAGGATATTTACACAATTCTTTTTAACATCATATCCTTGCATGTCAAATAAATATATACAATAAAAGTATAAGTATATATGAATGCACATATATTTCGGTTGTTTCGAGAACAAGGTTTAAAAAAGAGTTAAAATGTGTTGGAAAATAACAACGCCAACAAAAACTACAAATTGTGTTTCATTATTAAACGTAATAAAATAGAAAGCAACTAAATAAAAATAAAACACTAGTGTTCTAATTGCACAGTGACTCACGCAATTAAGTGCTGACAATTTTATATAAGCCTTACAGATGCCTTAATATATACTAGCAGATTCCAGCCCTCGAAATTCGAAAGCAAATTCTAGGAAATTTTATTTTTCCTTTCAATAAAGACCCTAAAGGTATGCTGATCAATTATAGCCAATTCACAAATCAACACAAAAAACAAACTCCTAACAAATTTAATAAACACACACATAGCATTGTATAATTTTATCTATGTGTTAGTAGCAACTTTAAATGCAATTTACTCAAAACAAAGGAAAAAATTTAAAAATCTGTAAATCTGAAAATCGGCTAAAAAGAAATACCTTTCAAATAATGTATGTTTGATCAAAATTGGGATAAAACGGTAGAAAAAACATCAATCACAAGAAATCGCCTAGCCTATTAATATTATAGATAACTTGTAAACCTATTGAAATGAAACTATTTCATATATTGTTAGAAAGTTATATTAAGTATTACGAAAAACTCAAATATAATAGTACTTGTACGTTAGGGTGCAATGACATTGTGTCCTAGCAAAAACTTTTATTACCAATACTGGGTTATGTACCTATATATCATTATTTAATGTTGTATTAACTTGATTTTTGGCTGCTATAATCTTCAACTGACCATCGGGGTATCAAGCGGTACTAGCAAATATACGTGCATAGACATAAATAAGTCCTTAACATATCGCTTATGTGTAGGGATTAAGATAACGTGTTATAAGTAAGACAAATATAAGAAAACAATTTTAAAGAAATTTTTAAAAAAAATCAAGAAAATAATAGAGAATTAAATACAAAATAATAAATAGTTCTTATAATTTTATGATCCCGAAAATATTATATTACTGAAATTTTTTTCGTATTCAATTCTGGCTCTAAGCAAAATTTTTTTAACAAGCTGTTTAAGTACTATAAAATTTAAGGATCATTGCAATTAATCTCCTAGGTCCCTTAATCATTAGATATTCTCAAAAAAATTTAATTGCAAAATATTTCTAAAATTAAAAATTTTTTTATATTAATTTTTTTTTTGTTAAATTGTTTTCAACTTGATCATAGTTATAAAAATGTGAAATATTTACTTATTTTGATATCGCTCTCCCATTTAATCAGATGACATTAGTGATCATTATATTCTGTGGACTTCTGACAAAAGAAGTTAAGTCGATATAAGAAAATTTTCCAGATTTTTATATCATAAATGTAAATTTTTAAAGAGCTTCTTTTGGGATAATCGCCATATTTCTATGATATTTTAATCGAGTTTTTAAAAATTTACTTTTAACAAAACAACTTATTTCAGATAAGTCGAGAAACGATTAATAATTTTAAATAAATTTCTAACGAACTTTTGAAAAAATATCGTAGTCACAACATAATTTGAAATAAGTGCTTTTATCTAATGCAAAATTTTAAAAATTGTGTAATTATGTATATGGAAATAAGTTTTTTATACGTTGAACTTTCATTGAGACACCACATCTTATGCCGACATAAGTGCTTTTGTCAAAACTAAAAGTTTAATAAATATTTTTATATCTACTTAAGAGCTTTTGTTAGGTGCATACAGTAAAAAAAATAAATAAGTAAGCTGTTTCTTGTGGCTAGAGACAACACTAAAATGGAAAGGGGACGGCTGCTCACAGCTATGGCCAATAAAATGTCAACTTTTAAAGAAAACTAGCAGATTCCAGCACTCGAAATTCGAGTGCAATTTCTAGGCAGCTTTATTTCTCAACTTAGCCAATTCACAAACCAACACTTTTATGGTTTATGATTATTGTGAATGGAGATAATATACTCATTATTTAACACATTAATAAATTTAATAAAACACACATAGCATATGTATAATTTTATGTACGTGCTAGTAGCAACTGTAAGTGCAATTTACTCAAAATAAAGGAACAAATTTAAAAATCGTTAAATGTACAAAACGGCGAAAAAGAAATACCTTTAATATAATATAGGCTTGGTCGAAATCGGGATAAAATAGTAGAACAAAACATCGGTCACAAGAAATCGCCTATCCTATTAATACTATAGATAAGCCAGCAGAAAAGAAATTAGTTATGGATAAAAGTATTGCTATGCTGAATATTGAAGAGGCAGCCATTGCAAAGAATAGGTCAAATCGAACAGCTAATATATTAGAAAACAATTTGACAAGAAGGAAAACTTCTACGAGCTAGATCTTGAAGAGGGTTCAATATGGGAACCACTTTGATGTCGGAATGATTAGCAGTATATTATCAAAAATGCGCCCCATAGAAAACAATATAGGGGAAGCAAAGGGAGTCTAATAATCTAACCCATAAAAACAAACTTTTTATCAAAATTCTTTCTTTCCTTATGCATATCAGTTTTGAATCTCTCCGTGACTTTGCTTAACAACTTTAAAATTAATCTTTGGTCACAAGTCTATGGACCAAGTATCAGATTGATTGGATTAGGGAAAATGGGGTCTAAATCAATCCATGACTGTGCGTGACTATGCATGACTGTGCGTGATTACGTCAAAGTCAATTTTTTTCACAACAAGTCTATCGACCAAGTTTCAGATCGATCGGATATGGTATACACTGTGCACAAAAAAATCATTTCAACCTGCGTCCGAGACTAAGTTTCAAGAAATGTTTCATACTTAAGATATTAAGTTCAAGAAACTTCAACTTGATTTGTGCACTCGCTGTGAAATATTAAAAATAAAAAATTCAGAATATGTGGAAGTCACCATGATGCGGCACATTTCACCTATGAATGCAAAGAAAAACTGATAAAGATCTTTCCAAACGTGATAAATTGATAAAATATAACATTTAAAAGTAGAAAACTGATAAATTCTTGAAACGAAGAATTTAGAAAGAACACATTTACTGAATATTTCACAAAAAACTAAATCTGCAAAAAAATTATTTGTAAAAAAAAATTCTGGCCTAGGAATTTACTTAAAACTCCACACCATTTAACAAAACTTTAAAATGCCAGATCCATTTCTTGAAATTTTGTTCAAGAAAATTTTTTAAAACTTAAAAAAGGAGTTTTCAAAATTTTATCACAAAAATTTTCCATCTTTTGTCTCATTTTGAATAGGATAACAACGTGGTAATAATTCAATATATCATATATGAGTACTTATAGGTATAGAGACCAAAAAAAATTATGGCTTTGATCAATTTGTTAAAGTTGAAAAATGTTCATCACTTATCATGACCTAGATTTTTTTTTTGCACAAAAGTGGTCTGGGGCATTTGTTATTTCTTGGCGAGTTTTTATTCGATTTTAAAGTTATATAGCTTTTTGAAAAGACAATTTAGTACTGATATCGACTCATATCAGAACTTGTCGAAAAAATTTATCTATAGAACGAAATTTTCGTCAAATCTGAAAAAAAGTCATATTTTCCCCCATATAAACACACTTGAAATTTTCAGTCGCGTTGAGGGCCCTCTAAATTTTTTTGATTGACTTAAAACTTCCTATATCTCAGTTTTTTTGCCATTCGCATATTTCTAGGGGGTGGGACTATAAATTCGAAAACTTTCTTTTCCTCCATATAATGAAGGGCCACCCTAATGTTTATCTATAATATTAATAGGCTAGGCGATTTCTTGTGACCGATGTTTTATTCTACCGTATTATACCGATTTTGACCAAAAATATTTTATTTGAAAGGTATTTCTTCTTAGCCGTTTTGCAAATTTACAGATTTTTAAATTTTTTCCTTTATTTTGAGAAAATTGCATTTAAAGTTGCTACTAACACATACATAAACTTATACATTGCTATGTGTGTGTTTATTAAATTTGTTAATGTGTTTGTTAATGAGTTTCTTATCTTCATTCACAATAATAATAAACCATTAAATTGTTGGTTTGTGAATTGGCTAAGTTGAAAAATAAAGCCGCCTAGAAATTGCACTCAAATTGCGAGCGCTGGAATCTGCTAGTATATAGTTATAACTCTCACTTTATATTATTTTTTATGTTTATTAATAATTTTAATTTTTATGTATGTAAAATGAATTCATTGTTCTTGTATTAATTTCTTCTTTTTTAATGAACTAGTAATGTTTTCTAAAGAACCAACTTATTTCTAATATTTTCTGACTTTTGCATTTGAAAAAAGAACTTAAGTTCACATAAGTGCTGAAAATTAAAATTCTTTTGAATAAAATCTCATTTAATAAAAGAACTTTTATTAAAATAAGTTGAATTTTGTTCCACAAATCCATGTGACAAAACAACTTATCTCATATTTTTAAAAATTAAAATAATTTTAAAATTAAAAAAAAAAAATATTGAAATAAATCCAATTTACAGAAAAGAGTCGCTTAATAATACAAACAAGCAGATTCCAGCGCTCGAAATTCGAGTGCAATTTCTAGTCAACTTTATTTTTCAACTTAGCCCATTCACAAACCAACACTTTTTTGATTTATTATTATTGTGAATGAAGATAACAAACTCATTAACAAACACTAAACAAATTTAATAAACAACACATAGCATATGTATAATTATACCCTATACCACTATTTGTTGTTTTCTTTTTTTAACGGTTCGATTATCGTTAAAAGAAAGTTACTGAATCGCGCTACGATTAACGCAATTATAAAAAATCTGTTTTTTGAAAATTAAGTATATTTATCGAAAATATGCAGGAAACAATTTTCAAACTACATTTTATCAATATATGTAAACGAATTTCCCAAATAATAAAGATTAGAATTTAACTTGAGCTAAGAAACAATTAAATATAAAACTTACATATAAACATTTTTCAGTCTTCAATGTTTATTAAATTGTTACATACCTGTAATGAAAATTTAAAAAAAAAAACAGATTAATAAAGTTAGAGGACAAAATATCTAAAACAATATTCTCATAATAAAAATCTTATAAATAATTCTAAATAAACAGTTTTTTAGCTATCACCATTTATCAATGATTGTCTGTCTGTCCATGTAATTTTAGACGTGCATTTCGAAAAAATAAAGAATTATCGTACAAAATTACAGGCAAAGCCAATCTGAGTTTAACTTTAAAGAAGGATGTTAGTGTTGTCAAGCTCTATTCTAACTTTTTGATAGTTATTTTTTTGGGATATAATATTTCTAGACCAAATGCGGACTCTATGGCCTATAACTTCATAAACATGAAATATAATTTGTTCCATACAAAAACCTTTTAAACCTCCTGAATTTTTATATATACTAACTAATAGAGCCCAGCACTCGAAATTTGAGTGCAAAATCAAAAATTTAATTTTTTTTTTAATTTTTATTCTTTCGCAGTTTTTTTAATCTATATATATAAAATATTTATGAACATTTAAAGCGCTGACCAAAAAGTGCAACTACGAGTGTATGTGAAGGTCCAGGTTCAAACCTCACGGCCGTCCTAAGTAGAAAACTTTCATATGGAAACAATCTATTTATCACAATGTTAAATAAATCGCTGATGAAGGCTGAAATGCCAGCAACCGGTCCGATTAAGAATACATTGTAGTTATGAATTTTTGAAATATATGCTTTCTTCTTCTGTACCACGCACCATTGCAACAAGATTAAAATTTGCATATTAATTACAGTATTAATTGCAATAATTTTTAAATAAAATTCATTAAATTTCATTATAAATATTTGATGAGCACACGGAAGAAATATAAATGGGATTGTTAATAAATAATTTTATAAGAGCCTTAAGGTATGCTAATAAATTTTAGGCAATTCACAATTCAACACAGGACGATTAAAATGTATTCTTTTTTGAAACCATCAATAATAAATGCATATTCGACGAATTGTGAAAATTGATCAGCATACTTTTAGGCTCTTATAAAATTATTTATTATAAATATTTTATTTTATTTCATTTAATATATTTTTAACACATATTATACATAAATTTTATCATTCATTCACTTTCCTCCGTGAGCGCAATTTGCTTAAAAACTGGTCGAAATATTTACTTTTACGTAACAATACATAGATTCCAAAAATAAATCCTGGTAGAACTATTTTTTGTGTCATTTAAAGCTGCTTCTTAACTTTCACATATATCTATCAAAATTCAAAAATATTTCATATTTCAAATTTTACGAAAAATATGTTAATGTAGAGAAAGCTAAAAATTAGAAAAATCAGCTTGTTCATACAAACTCTCGTATATAAAAAGAAAAACATTTCTCATGTTCTTTTCTTTCAAATGTTGAGTTAAATAGTTGATTAAGCATGAGTTGAAGTAATAGGCAGAAGGATGCTGACGATGAACAAGTCGCTTTGTTCGAAAGTAGCTACTCCATCTAGCGCTGTCTTCAATTTTTTTCTGATATTTCTCTTACATTACAAAAATTATTATCTTTCTTTCATTAGAAAAATATATACATGATCTTAAACCGAACAATAAATGACTAAAAATAATTAAACTAAATAAATACAGTCATGATCGGTCCTTTTTTCGACCTGGGCACCATACAAAAATATCATCCGATATGAACTCTTTCATATGGGCAGGCAAGAAATTTATAACAATGCTACTCAAATTTGGTGTACGTTTTTTTTTTATATTCAATGAGACCCTTTCTCTAAATATATTGTGCATTCGATTTGGACCGACTGAATTTGTCTTGTTTTATTTTTATGCCCTATACCAATATATGTATGTCCAGGGTATAATGAGTTTGTACTGATGTTTGTAATCATCAAAAATATTTGACCTAGACCCACCTCTTATTATACAGACCTTTTTGAATCTATGCAGCGATGTCCTTTCGTCCGTCTGTCCATCCATCTGTCCGTCTGTCCGTCCCTCTGTCTGTCTGTGTATCCATGTAAGTCTTGTAATCAAACTCAGGTCACAGACATAAACATATGTTGATGAAATTCGGGATAAAAGTTTTCACAGGCCATATAATAAAGGCTTTTTAAATTAATGAAATTGTGTACATATTCAGACCCAGTCCCCATACAAATGACACTTATGTGCTCGACTTAAATTTTAAATTGCCATTTCAGTAAAATTGGGTTTATGTGTATTTATTACATCCATTAATCAGTAATCCGAAATTAAGCCCTGTAGGAAAATTTTTAGTTTTAGCATGCACATAAAGCTGCTTCCCGATCTTCACTTAAACCTATCAAAGAACAAAAATATTGCACAAATTTTCCTCATATTTGGTTTCTGTATTTTTTGCAAAAATAGTGTCTTTAAAAAAAATATGGCCAGGATCTCTCCATTTGTCGACCAAGTCCCCATATAAATAGAGCATTCGATATAAATTTTGGCGATATGAACTAAGTCCCCAATGAACTAACTCCCCAAAACGGACATGGACTAAGTCCCCAAAATTTTATGCAGGAAAAAACAACAACGATTTTTGGGGACTTAGTTCACTTTTTGGGGTCTTCGTTCATTTTCAAAATTAGGCAGTTATTTCATAATGAAATAACTCCCCAATTTAAAGAAATGAACTAACTCCCCATAATAATTTTTGGGGAGTTAGTTCATTTTCACTAAAATTAGGATTATTTAAAATTGCTCTATAAAAACCGTTAGAATTGCTATACGCATTCCATTCTTTAATTGTAAACAAAGTCATTTCGTCAACAAAAATACCTAGTTTGTGATATTACGTCGTGCAATAAACATCAATTAAAAAATGAATTTTGAAATTATCGCTGGAAAAAGAAGAAATAGCGAGCTTTTGTCCGTTTTTGATGGAAAAATGATATATATCAAAAAGTCGATATATAAAAATGTGGCAAAATATGATCGCAGACAAAAATCTTGCAAAGCAAGAATAAATTTACATCCAGATGGGAATTGTGTTCCAGCTAAAAAAATTGTGGAACACAAGCATGAGAATGAGGAGGAAGCCTACAAATAGGAAGGGAAAAAAAAGTATTATGAAGGATGGGAAAAAAAAGTATTATGTAAGAAGCGCCGCAAGCGAAAATTTTTTCAAAAAATCGCGCGATTTTCATAATAGGACGGATAAATTATAGTAGAATAATAGTATAATATATTATGGGTTAATATCGCAAAAAAAAACCTAGACCGAAATAGGCAAAATAATAATGAAAAAATGTGGGAAAAATTGAAAGTGTAGGTAACAGCGCTAATATCGTCGGTCCTGAAAGAGTGAATTAAAAAAAAACATTTAAAAAATGGGGACTTAGTTCATTTTAAAAATGGGGAATTATTTCATTATGAACTAAGTCCCCAAAAGTGGGGAGTTACTTCATTTTCATTATGGGGATTTAGTTCATTGCATGGGGGGTTTATTTCACTTTTGGAATTGGGGCTTTAGTTCATAATGAAATAAACCCCTAATTTTGGGACTTAATTAATTTTCGTTTTGGGGACTTAGTTCATTGGGGACTTAGTTCATACCGCCATAAATTTTTTCATATCTGCAGTCAAAAATATTAATAACAATGCCACACAAATTTGGTTTGTGCTTATTTTCTATATCCAATTAGTTAGATCTAATGCGGCATACACACGAGGCAACCGGTTGAAGCAATGGTTGTAGCAACAATGATACACACGTAGCAACGGTTGCCTCAATTAGCCAGAAATATCAAAAAGTTTTGATATTTTTCGTTGGTTGAGGCAACCGTTGCTACGTGTATATCATTGTTGATACAACCATTGCTTCAACTGGTTGCCTCGTGTGTAGGCTGCATAAGACCCTTTATCTGAATTCATGGTCTGTCTAGACCGAATAAAGTTTTTATACCCTATACCACTATGTGGTTTGGGTATAATGACTTTGTGCTGCTGTTTGAAACAACCAAAAATACTTGACGTAGACCCATCTTTTATTATACCGATTGAATTAGAATCACTTTTTGAATCGATTTAACTATGTCCGTCCGTCCGTCCGTCTGTGTGTCCATGTAGACCTTGTAATCAAACTGCAGGTCGCAAATATGAATGCATTTTGATGAAATTTGCTATATAAGTTCTCATCAGCTATGGAATGAACGCTATTGCAATTGGTGAGAAACGGTCCATGTTCAGACGTAGCCCCCATACAAATGACCCCTATAAAATCGACATAAATTACCATAAGATCCAAATTGTCGTATAGATCTTAGTCAAATTGGGTTTGTATGTGTTTATTATATCCATTAATGAACAGTCCAAAAAAGGTCCCTATGGGACAACTCTTGGTCATAGGCCCCATATAGAGCTGCTTCTTCACTTAAATCTATCAAAAAACAAAAATATTGCACTGATTCTTCTCAAATTTTGTTTGTATATATTTTTGCAAAATACAAGAGACTTTGCCAACCATGGTCAGGATAGCTCCATTTTTGGACCAAGTCCCCATATAGACATAGCATCCGATATGAACTTTTTCATATCTACAGCCAAAAAAAATTAATAAAAATGCCACTCAAATTTGATTTATGCTTATTTTCTATATCCAATTAGTTGGGCCTAAGAGATAGGGTCTCTAAACGCATGGTATAAGGTATCGTATAGTCGGTCTAGACCGACTATAATTTTCTTACTTGTTTTAGTTGTTTTTTCATGTTGAATCTGCCTTTCTTAGGCCTAAAATGATGTACTAATCTTTAAAATTATCTTTGAATATTTGGCTATTTAAGCTTTTAAATAAAAGTTTTTATCTGCTTAAAGTTAAATGTATAACTGACTTCAAATAGTTACTGTATGCCAAATACATTTCTCAGTAAATACTTATTTTTACAAAACTAGAAAATTGTTCTATTGTATTGACTTAACACAGAAGTGAATTTCCAGTTAGCTACAAATTACATCCGATTTTCAAGTTTTTATATTTGCTTGAATAAAAACACAAATTACAACAATAGCCGTTTGAATAACATACATATACATATATATCCCTTTAAGACTTAAGGAACCGTTTAGAAATGTACTCGTATATGATTGTAAACAACACTAAAATATGCGGTTATTCCTTTTAGCAAAATAGAAACATCAATGAAATTTACAACATTGCATGTTATTAGAGTAGTCTGTGTTTTACTGCTTACTCTGTTTAACATGATAAGTTTATGGTGCCAAAATAAATTACAGTTTAAATTTCTGTGGTCACAAGGCATAACAGTCAAAGTCAGTTTTTATTTTTTAAGTTTTAAGTAAAGCGCATTAAAATTCAAATCAATACCTCAAGTCAGAGGATTGAAATACTCTTAACTGTAACGCTTAATTTGTTCATAATTATTTAGAATAACGCCCTAACTAGTATGGGATCTAAATTAAAATATACTAATATCTTTGTTAGTTTTTACAATATTATAAACCAATTTGGAATATCATAACTCAAATGTCGCTAGGTTTGAAGATTTTCTATTTTATTAAACTTATTTCCTTGTTGAAGTTCGACCGTGCTTGTTTCATTTATTTGATATGTACATGCTAAAGAATGCTGTAGACAGTAGGCTACTTAGTCTATGTAATTTTTTTAGAATTTGTAATAGGGCACCCTGAAAATATATTAAGAATCATAAAAAAGTAACTCATGATTTGCTATAGCCTCCTCATCAGTGTGCAAACGGTACATATAAGTTTGTTATTCTGTTTGTACTTATCAGAAAAGAAATCTGGACCCCATAAAATATATACATTCTTGATCCTTATAACAACCGTAGTTGATATAGCGATTCTCATATGCCCGTCTGTGGAAATCGCGACCAAGCCCTCAATAAGTCAGCTTGGTAACTTATTTTTCGTGAAAACAATTCATTGGTATACTGACCACGATCTTGTTTAAAATCATTAAAATTGGTGTAATAGGTGCCGAGATTTCAATGAAAATGTTGAAAACTCTTGAAAAATATGATTCTTCTATGTTGCTCTTGTTATAGTTGTAGTAGTAAATTTTATTTCTTGTATGTAATAATTGTTTTTGTTGTTGTGATTGTTGGATTTGCCAAGTCGTGCGGTTATAGCCGGCTTGACTTCGCCGCCGACTCTGACTTTAGTGCCGGTGCTGCCGCCAAAGTAGGTGATAGTGATCGTCTAATATTTCTTTGCCGTATTAACCATCTTAGCCAATTTCTTATTTTTAAATTAGCATAAAAAATGGTTAGAAATCAAGAGAAGATGTATTTAAATTAAAGCACTGAAACTAAAAATATCGCTAACAAAATTATCATAGACGATTAAGTATTACCTAGAAATGGAACTTCTGATCTAATAACAGAAAAATAATGCATTTTTCCCATAGAAGTAAATTTGTTTTATGAAAAAGCTATAAATTTCATTATAAAAGAAAAACAAGTAAGAAAATTATAGTCGGTCTAGACCGACTATACGATACCCTATACCATGCGTTTAGAAACCCTATCTCTTAGGCCCAACTAACTGGACATAGAAAATAAGCAAAACCAAATTTGAGTGGGATTTTTACTAATTTTTTTGGCTGCAGATATGAAAAAGTTCATATCGGATGCTATATCTATATGGGGACTAGGTCCAAAAATGGACCGGTCCTGATCATGTTTGGTAAAGTCTCTTGTATTTTGCAAAAATATATACAAACAAAATTTGAGAAGAATCAGTGCAATATTTTTGTTTTTTAATAGATTTAAGTGGAAATCGGGAAGCAGCTCTGTATGGGGCCAAAGGGATCATTTTTGGACTACTCATTAATGGATGTAATGAATGCATATAAACTCAATTTGAGTACGATCTATATGACAATTTGGATCTTATGACAATTTATGTCGATTTCATAGGGGTAATTTGTATGGGGGCTAGGTCTGAGCATGGACCGATTCTCACCAATTTCAATAGCGTTCATCCCATGACTGATAAAAGCTTATGTACCAAATTTCATCAAAACATATTCATATTTGCGACCTGCAGTTTGATTACAAATTTTACATGGACACACAGACGGACGGACGGACGGACGGACAGACATTGTTAAATCAACTCAGAAAGTGATTCTGATTCAATCGGTATAATTAAAGATGGGTCTAGGTCAAATATTTTTGGTTGTTACAAACAGCAGCACAAAGTCATTATACCCAAACCACATAGTGGTATAGGGTATAACAATAAATATCATATCTATAATAGTAATAAGCAAGGCGATTTCTTGTGACCAATGTAAGTTTCACAGTTTTACCCCGATTTTGACAAAAAATTTGTCATTTAAAAGGTATTTCTTTTTAGCAGTTACCCAGATATACAGATTTTGATCATCTGGAATATTTTTATGGAGTTATTATCGCTTAAAATTGCTACTACCACATACATACAATTATACAATGCTATGTGTGTGTTTATTAAATTTGTTGATGTGCTTGTGTTATAGTGTTGAGTTTGTTTTCTTCATTTAAAATGAGTTGAATTGTGAAGCATACCTTTAGGGTCTTTACTAAATGAAAAAATAAAATTTATTAGAATTTGCACTCCAATTTCGATTGTTGGAATCTGCTAGTTTTAATAAATACTTGCTAAAAAATAAAACAATCTTACAAAAAAAATTAACGAGTTCGGATCAATGAGCGTGACACCCCCATACAAAGTAAATTTTAATATCATATAACTGGAGTACTATAATAGAAAATATGTATGTGTGCAGTTGCTCAAAAAATCGCCGGGATCAGACCAATGGGCGTGGCACCTCTTATACAAAAAAATATGAAGTACTATGAAAATGACAGTCTTCAAACTTGTGACAGGTACAGAAATTGCCAATGTGAGTAGTCGTGGTAAATATGAGCGGAATTGCCAAAATCGAAAATCGCCAAAACCGAAAATCGCGAAAAACAACAATCGCTTAAATTAAAAATCGCATAAAACAAAAATCGTTAAAATCAAAAATAATAAAAAAATACAAAAAAAATCTTAAAAGTCAAAACTCGCAAAAACCGAAAATCCCGAACAACAAAAATTGCCAAAAGCAAAAATCGTCAAAAAAAATAAAAAATACAAAATTGCCATAATTGAAAATCGCAAATAACAAATATCGAAAATAAAGAAAATTGCCAACAAATCAAAAATCGCCAAAAATCGAAAAAACAAAAATTTCTAAAACCAAAAATCCCCAAAATCAAAAATCGCTAAAAGCAAAAACGCCAAAATTAAAAATCGCAACAAAAACATATTACCAAAATCAAAAATAACAAAAAATAATAACCGCCAAAGTCAAAAATCGGCAAAACCAAAAACCGCGAATAACAAAAATCGCCAGAATCAAAAGTCGCCTGAGTCAAAAATTGCCAAACCCAGAAATTGCTAATAACAAAAATCACAAAAAACGCCAAAATATTAAAAAATACGAAAATTTTCATAATCGAAAATCACGAATAACAAAAATCGCAAAAAATAAAAATCGACAAAAATCAATAATCGCCAAACTGAAAATCACGAATAACAAAAATCGCCAAAAAAATCAAAAATCGCCAAAATCGACAAACTAAAATTTCTAAAACCAAAAATCGTCTAAGCCAAAAATCGCCAAAAGCAAAATCGACAAAATTAAAATCACACCAAAAAATATCGCCAAAATCAAAAAGACAAAAAAAAAATAAAAATCGCCAGTTCAAAAATCGCCAAAACCGAAAATCGCGAAAAAGAAAAATCGTCAAAATCAAAATTCGCCTAAATCAAAAATTGCCAAAACCGAAAATTGCGAATAATAAAAATCTCAAAAAACGCCAAAAACAAAATCGCCAAACTCCAAAAAAAAACGAAAATTTCTAGAACCAAAAATAGCCTAAATCAATAATCGTTAAAATCAAAATCACCGAAATTAAAATGCGCAACGACCAAAGAACGCCAAAAACCAATAAGAGCAAATAAAAAAATAAAAATCGCCAAAAATCCACTAAACCGAAAAACGCGAATAACAAAAATCGACAAGATACAAAATCGCCAAAAATGAAAAAACAAAAATTTCTAAAGCCAAAAATCGCCAAAAATCGCTAAAAGAAAAATCGAAAAAATTTAAAAACGCAACAAAAATAAATCACCAAAATTAAAAAGACAAAAAAAATCGCCAATTCAAAAATCGCCTAAACCGAAAATCGCGAATATCAAAACTCGCCCAAATCAAAAGTCGCCTGAGTCAAAAATTACCAAAATTACGAATAACAAAAATCACAAAAACGCCAAAAACAAAAACCGCCAAAAAATTAAAAAATACGAAAATTGTCATTATCGAAAATTACGAATAACAAAAATCGCAAAAAATAAAAATTGACAAAAATCAAAAATCGCCAAAACGAAAATCACGAATAACAAAAATCGCCAAAATCGAAAAACTAAAATTTCTAAAACCAAAAATCGTCTTAAGTCAAAAATCGCCAAAAGCAAAATCGACAAAATCAAAAAGACAAAAAAAATCGCCAATTCAAAAATCGCCAATTCAAAAATCACCAAAACCGAAAATCGCGAAACAGAAAAATCGTCAAAATCAAAATTCGCCTAAATCAAAAATTGCGAACAACAAAAATCAAAAAAACGCCGAAAACAAAATCGCCAAAATCCAAAAACAACGAAAATTTCTAAAACCAAAAATAGCCTAAATCAATAATCGTTGAAATCAAAATCGCCAAAATTAAAAATCGTAACGAACAAAAATCACCAAAAAAACAAAAAGAGCAAATAGAAAAATAAAAATCGCGAAAAATCCGCAAAACCGAAAAACGCGAATAACAAAAATCGCCAAAATCAAAAAACCCCAAAATCGAAAACGGCAAAACACAAGAATCCCCAAAATCAAAAATCGCAACAAAAGAATAATCGCCAAGGTCAAAAAAATCCAAAATTATAAATCGCACAATATAAAATCAAAAAAACAAAAATCGACCAAAACAACCATCGCCAAAAATAAATAAAATAGTCTTCTACAAAGTTCCCAGTTACTTATTTCGTTATGATGGGTATTGTGAAGCGCATCGGGTTACAGCTAGTTAACTATAAATTTAAATCGTATTATAACTTAAAGGTCCAATGACTGCATTAAAATGGTAACCGTACCCAACATTGGTCATAGTAATGGGTTAAAGACACAGGTGGAGGGTGTCAACGATTCGGGACGGCCGAATTTATAAAGCTTATTATTTAAAATTTTGTTCATTAACTTTTAGGGGTCGCTACCGGTTCCTGAAATAATTATGCCTTTTTTCTATAAGAATAGTACATATTTAATTATTCACGGGAGAAGGAACTTAAATGGAGGCTAAACATTTGTACGAAATTTCATCACAACATCTCTATATTTGGAACTTAAAACTTGTCAAAGATGTTAAATTCTACAAGAACGGCCAAAAATAACTAAATTGACGCGGAAAATTTGGGAAAGCATCATTTTATATTTAATTTTAAAATATTCTTTAAATAATAATAATAGCAAACATGTGTTCTAAAAACGATTACGATTCTTCAAAAAAATAATAATCTTCAAATCCAAAAATCATGTTGTATTTTTGATGAGTTTTTAAATTCTTTCTTTTAACTCATACTGTCTGTCTGTCTGTCTGTCTGTCTGGCTGTCGTGGGTCAACCCCATTCCCCCTTATCCAATTGATCTGAAACTTGGGCCATAGTCTTGTTGTGAAAAAACATCAATTTTGGGGTAGTCATGCACAAACATGCACAGTCACGTACAGTCACGGAGTGATCTAAATGTCATTTCCCCTCATCCGATCCATCTGAAACTTGGTTCATACACTTGCTGTGAAAAAAAGATTAACTTTGACTTAGTCACGCACGGTCACGCATGGTCACGCATAGTCACGGAGAGACTTAAAACGGATTTCGCCTAATCAAATCATTCTGAAACTTGGTCATTATACTTGCTGTAAAGAAATGTTAAAATCGACGTAGTAGCGCGCAGTCACGGAGTGATTTTAAACATATTTCCACTTATCCGCTCGATCTGAAACTTGGTCGATAGACTTGCTGTGAAAAAAAAATAACTTTGACATAGTCACGCACAGTCACCCATGTTCACCAACAGTCACCCATATTCACGCACAGCCATGGAGAGGTTAAATCCTCACTTCCCCTCATCCGATCGATCTGAAACTTTGTCCATAGACTTGTTGTGGCCAAAGATTAATTTTAAGATAGTCACACACAGTCACGCACAGTCACGGAGATATTCAAAATTCATATGCATAGGGAAAGAAAGAGTTTTAATAAAAACTTTGTTTTTATGGGTTAGATTATTACACTATATATATATTCAGGGTACACCACTGATAAATCCAACTTCTATATTTTTGAACCACACTAGTGGACACCGTAAACGATTTTATGCCAACATTTGAACTACAAAATATATTTTCCTATACCGGCTGCTTCTAAAAAACTTGCCTAATCGATTTAATGGCGCTCGATCATTTCTCGAGCTGTTCATCCATAGAAACCTTATAATAAAACTACAGCTTGGAATTCGACAGTTCTTCAATTAATTTTTGATAATAAGCGTTGCTCGGCTTAAGGAAGGCCAGCATTGAAATTGATGTAAATCAGTATATAATAAACCTTAACGTAGCCACTGTCAGTAATTCATTTGACTTAAATACCCCAAAGATCCTGATTATCATTCCTATCGTGATTGAATGAATCATTGTACCAAAAATTAAAAGTTTAAAACCAATTTAGTAATTTTTCCCAAATAAATTGGTAGCCCGATATTTATCTATCTAACGACTTACATATGTGGCATACTTAACTCAAATTTGTTTTTGGAATCGATTGGATCACGGATAAAGGGATGAAAATCGATCCAAAGTATTGTCGACATGTAGGCAAGCAGACACTATGAGTATTACCTCAGTGACCTTCTTTTTAGGATCGATATAAGCGCTCTAGGTGCGTACCCCAAATGTTAGTTATAGGAAACCCTATTTTTACTCCCTTTATATTAATAAACATTTGGATTACGCATTTGGAGCGCTTGGGTTGCAGTGTAGTGTAATTATATCGATCCTAAAAAGTAGGTCACTGAGATAATACTCATAGCGTCTGCTTGCCTGCGTGTCGACAATACTTTGGATCGATTTTCATCCCTTTATCCGTGATCCAATCGAGCAGACTTTGCAGGCAGACTCGTGGCAACGACAAAGAAGATAGAAAATGTTTGGAAAAAAATTTTTTTGATTTTTGACATATGTAGATATTTTCAGTCAATCAATTATTTAATTACATAATGGTAAACTAATTTACAAATAAAGGGAGTATAATAGAGGCTGGGTTTTTATGGGATTTTTTTTTTCCTTTATTCATTCGACTTGGGAACATAGGGCTTCTACAAGATTATTCCAACTTAATCTATCGTTACATATAATTTTAATTTCATCAAAAGTTTTGTTTAATATTTTAAGTTCTTGGTTAAGTGTTCTGCGCCAAGAGTTCTTTGGACGACCGGGGCGTCGGCTGCCTTGAGGATTCCATTCTAAAGCAGTCCTCGTGATGCTACCGTTTGGCTTTCTTAATGTGTGCCCTATCCATTTCCACTTCCTTTTTGTTATTTGGCAATTTATAGGTACCTCGTTCGTCAATCTCCAAAGATCAGTATTGGATATTGTTTTCGGCCAAAAGGTGCGAACAATTATTGCAGGCATTTATTTATAAAGACCTGTAGTCTCTGTACTATTACGCTTGTCGTCAGTCAGGTTTCGCTACCGTATAGAAGAGTTGATTTCACGCATGTGTTAAATATTCGAATCTTTATTCTTCTTCGAGATTTGGGGTGACCGCCAAGTTCTATTCAAGCGGCCAAAGGCTGATCTTGCCTTTTTCAGCCTGTTTGTCACATCTTCTTCCACGCCGCCGTCTATCGACATTATACATCCTAAGTAGCAGAATGAGTTAACATATTGTATGGGTTGGTTTTGTATTAGAATGTGGTTATCGATTGTGTTGTTGATTCGCATTGCATGTGTTTTCGAAATGTTTATCTCTAATCCAACTTCTTTTGCCAGTGTTCCCAGATCATTCACTTTGCTCTGCATGTCGTTAAAATTGTGTGACATGAGGCAAATATCGTCAGCGAAATCCAAATCTTCTAGATTTAGTAGAGGAGATAGTGGGCATCCTTGTTTCACTCCAGCGTTTGTCTGAAAGGATTCACTGGTCATGCCATTATGCCGAACTTGTAGAGTAGTGTTGTTGTACATGGCTTTAATTATGTTTATCAACTTCATTGGTACCCCTTTTGCTGTTAATGCAGCCCATATTGCACTTCGTCTTATGGAAAAAAGCTTTTTTGAAGTCAAAAAAAACTAAATACAATGGTGTGCGGCTTTCAACCGATTGCTCTATTATAACGCGAAGAGTGTTGGTTTAGTCTACACAGTTACGATGAGGACGAAAACCAGCTTGTTCGTCTCGTAATGCCTTTTCAACATGCTGCAGTCGGTTGTTTATTATTATCGCAATGACCTTATATATTGTGTTAAGCAGTGTGATACCTCGCCAATTATCACACACAGTTAGGTCGTTCTTTTTCGGTAGTTTAAGTTACTAGGAAATTCTTCATTAATCCAAGCATCACGTATATATGGGTACCGTTTCTGCAGCTATCGTTGGGTTCGTTTGAAGTATCTCTGTAGGGATTCCGTCTTCACCCTGCGTCTTGTTCTTTTTTATTTTTGAGATAGCACAATTAATTTCTTCGATGCTTGGGTGTTCTGTGATTCTGGTGTTGTTGATTATTGTATGTGAATCGATATTCTGAGAGCTTTCCGGAATTTCATCATAAGTAATGTTGCTTATTTCCTCGAAGTGTTGCTTCCATCTTCTGGTTTGTTCTTCAGTATTTGTCAGAAGCTGACCATCAGAGTCCTTTATAGCATGGTTACGATTCATATTTTGATTTGATAGACGATTTATTATCTGATGTAGCTCTTTCATGTTGTTTGGCCCTGTAGCTGTTTCTGCATCACTGGCGATAGATTCTAAATACTTCCTTTTATCATTTCGGGCTGATCTCTTTACGGCTTTTGCCACTGCGCTGTATTGTGGTTTATAGTAGGGATTTTCAAGTTTTTGTTGTTTCAACTGATATCTTTCTTGAATAAGTTTCCAGGTGTTATCGGATAACCATGATTTCCTTTCTGTCTTTTGTTTATAACCTATTTTATCTTTGGCAATGTCCCTAATCTTGTGACACGTTGCTTCCCAGGAAGTGTTTTCTGATTGGACACATTCCCTTAGTTCTTCCCCAACTTCGTCCCTTTTCTCTTTAACTCTCAATTTGTTGACATCAAAGCGTTTGTGTGTTATCTGTTGGTTTCTTTTATACATTTTTTTAAGTTTTATTCTTATTGTAGCTACCACTAGCTCGTGGTCGCTGTATAAGTCGGCATCTCTTTTGGTGCGTACATCTATTAGAGACCCTCTTCATTTGCGGTGGATACAAATGTGATCTACTTGATTACGTGTCTGACCGTCTGGGGATTCCCATGTGTATTTGTGTATATTTTTGTGGGGAAAAATCGAACCACCGATCACGAGTTGGAATGTCTGACCAAACTCTATAAAACGTTCACCATTCTTATTTCTAGTTCCCATGCCATGTGTTCCCATGATATGGGTTAGGCCATGGTTGTCATTGCCAATCTGGGCATTAAAATCACCACTTAGGATAAGTATATCACGGTCTGCTATTTTGTTAACAGTAGCTATTAGTTGATTGTAAAATTCATCTTTTGTTAGGTCGTCGGCATCCTCTGTGGGTGCATAGCATTGCACTATGCTAATGTATTTTCCAACTTTACTGAAAAACCGGGCTGTAATAATACGATCTGATATAGGATTCCATGAAACTAGAGTTGTCTTTAGCTCTTTGAATATTACAAATGCTACCCCGCTTTCTCTCCTGCTTTCTTTACCGCTATATAACACAACGTCTCCATTAGCCGATGTTATTTGACCATTTCCGCACCATCGCATTTCACTAATACCTAAAATCGCAACATTAAGCTTCATCATTTCTGCCTCTACTTGTGCTAGCCTTGACGCTTCGCTAAGCGTTCTTACGTTCCATTGTCCAATTCTTATCCGTTTTCGTGTGCCAAATGCTGTCATCGATGTGTGGGGTATTGCTATTATTTCTCCTGTAGTAGTTTCATAAATCGTTTGAGTTTCGGACAAGTGGATGATTGGTCCACTGTGTCCAATAATGGTGATGGGGCTGCCAGCTTGAAGCCGCCATCCCGACTATGTTGAAAAAAAATACTGAGCTTCAGCGATTGTTGTTATTACGATTGTCGCCTAATTGCCTGAGACGCATTGGTGATAACATGCCATTCTGGTTACCCAGTATTATACGCCTTCTCACTTTGGCTGCCAACAGACGGGTGCCTGTATGACATTACCAGGGAACACTTGGTATAAGACCGGAAGTCGTGAGCTGCTTGGGAATTTCACTCAGAGGAATCGCTTCTTGCTATCCCCAAGTGGATAGCAGACAGAGAGCTTTGAACCTCTGTGAAAGACCCCGTTCCCCATGGCTTTTATTTAATAAGTTATATTATATAAAAATGATTATCACATTTAAATTGTTTTGTATTGATAATTAGTGATAAATTTTTTGTATTTTTTTTATATAATTATTTTTGCGAAATTTTGAAAACACACGATATGCTAAATGGCGATTATCTAATTTCTTATGGTAACTATTCTCAAAAAATCAGTAGTATTTTATACAAAAATTTGACTTACAGATTTAAACCAAAATTATACCTTAGAATTCAAATTTTTTTCTAACTATAATATATGTAGATTTCTTGACATCTCCCAGATGTAAAAATTTAAAAAAAAAAAAAAACTTTTTCAAAAAAAAAAAACAATTTTAAGAAAAAAAAAAAAAAAAAGTTAAAACCCTTAAAAACATTGCTGTCATTCAACACCAAGTCAGTAGTTTAAGCCGACAAATGACTGTAATAATGACTCACATTATCGCAAACAAAAAAAAAAAACAAAAATATAACGCAGCTGAGGTTTATTTATTTGTTGTTCGTCTTATTCCATTATTAAAGC
Organism: Cordilura impudica; assembly: GCA_963682025.1. Lineage (NCBI taxonomy): Eukaryota > Metazoa > Arthropoda > Insecta > Diptera > Scathophagidae > Cordilura > Cordilura impudica. The sequence goes on along the minus strand of OY821518.1, from coordinate 264,820,841 downwards.
TCTTAAGATTAAAAAAAAAATTGAAATAAAAACTTAAAGTAACTGACATGACATGCCATCAAAATACAACAGCCTCAATTTGAAACTGTCAGTTTATATGTCAGTATTAACTGTCAAAGTAAGCGTCATCTCTTTAAGCTTTAACGCACAACAACAACACACAAAAAAAACGACAACTGAAATAAAGTGAGTTTTGTATTGTATTAATCTGAGCACACAAGATACCCTCATATTAAATCTTTAAATGTGTTTTTCATTTTTTCTTATGTTTGAAAAATAAATTTTTAGAGTTTTTTTTTTCTTATAAAAGAGATCTTTTCTTTAACGAATGAATATGCGAAATAAATTGAGTTTTATTCACACATGCGACGAAAATTCTGACACATAAACGCTTTTATTCAATTATATTAATTTTTTAAAGCAAATTTTAATTATCTTATCATTATCTTGAAATCAGTTTTAAATGTGACCTTTAAATTGCCGCTGTCAATATCAAAACATGAAGTTGTTAAATGAATCTAAAATGATGGATATTGATTATAAATAATTGAAATAATGATTTGTAAGTCATTATCACAAATATAATTTATCATCATAACTTTTCATCTCAATGATTCTAGTTTTCTTTAATCTCAGCAGTTGCTCACAAATCCAGCATTTGTATGATATGAACATGCACTTTTAGATAAATAATGCATTCTCCATGAAAAGAAATCCACAATTCGTATTGATGATAGATGACTTGACGGTGATTTGAAAAAAAAGAAGAAAGAGCATTAAACTCGGCTGTACCAAATCTTTGTTACTCTCAACTTTTGACTTAAACTCAATATTACAACAAATGTTGTGTACGGCCGATACTGTAACTTTAAATTCCAAATCCAATTTAATTTTAAGTTAATTGCTTTTTTTTGGCCAGTTTCTGTTATAAGTATGGAAAGAATTAATTACTATCTAAAAAAATGCACCCTTTTTTCGTTACTAGGGTAGAAAAACCTTTAATTTTCCTAAGCACATCATAGAACAACAATGGGTTACATTATCTGACGCAACCGGTATTACAATTCCCAATGCTTGAATCATATAAGAATGTTTTGAGACCTTAAAAGTAAAAAGATAATTCAAACTAGTAAGAAAATTATAGTCGGTCTAGACCGACTATACGATACCCTATACCATGGGTTTAGAAACTCTATCTCTTAGGCCCAACAAACTGGACATAGAAAATAAGCAAAAACCAAATTTGAGTGGGATTCTTATTAATTTTTTTGGCTGCAGATATGAAAAAGTTCATATCGGATGATATATCTATATGGGGACTGGGTCCAACAATGGACCGATCCTGGTCATGTTTGGTAAAGTGTCTTTTATTTTGCAAAAATAGATACAAACAAAATTTGAGAAGAATCAGTGCAATATTTTTGTTTTTTAATAGACTTAAGTGAAGATCGGGAAGCAACTCTATATGGGGCCAAAGGGATGATTTTTAGACTACTCATTAATGGATGTAATGAACGCATACAAACCCAATTTGAGTAAGATCTATATGACAATTTGGATCTTATGGCAATTTATGTCGATTTCATAGGGGTAATTTGTATGGGGGCTAGGTCTGAACATGGACCGATTCTCACCAATTTCAATAGCATTCATCCCATGGCCGACAAAAGCTTTCATACCAAATTTCATCGAAATATATTCATATTTGCGACCTGCAGTTTGATTACAAAGTTTACATGGACACACAGACGGACGGACGGACGGACGGACGGACATTGTTAAATCAACTCAGAAAGTGATTCTGATTTCGATCGGTATAATTAAAGATGGGTCTAGGTCAAATATTTTTGGTTGTTACAAAAAGCAGCACAAAGTCATTATACCCAAACCACATAGTGGTATAGGGTATAAAAATTTAAAATCAGTCCTGGTTAAAAATTTCCACACATTAACATTAAAAAAAACAGATTTTTAAATACGACTTTGTGCTGATATTTATAACTACTGAAAAAATTTGACATAAGCCCATCTTTTCCATACCTGTGTGTCCATCTGAACATTGTATATATTATATTTTGATGAAATTTGAAACTATCATATAGATCCCGGTCAAATTGGGTCTGTGTGTGAATATTTCATCGATTAATCAGTAGTCCAATAACAAACCTTATAGGACAACTCTTATGCCGTTTTCTTTTCTGACAAAAAATGTCGCCCTTTTTTTGCCCTTTTTTCGAAAAGTGTTTTTTATATATTCTGAACTAAGAGTAACCTTATCTTATACATCAATCGAAAGGTCTCAAAGTCGGACCCTCGTCAATCACAAAAAATTCCAGCCATTGACTTCTTTCAGGTCATAGTGTGAGAATATTTCCCCATTGTTAACCTTTTTTGAATATTTTCACCCTATGACTTCCAAGAGGATAATAATCAACATTTTTTTGCATTTATGAAAACAGCACTTTGAGACCTTTCGATTGGTATATAATATAAGTTTGCTCTTAATTCAGAATATTTAAAAAAATACACTTTTCCAAAAAAGGGCAAAAAATGGCGACATTTTTTGTCAGAAAAGAAAACGGCATTAGTCATAGCCCCCTTATGAAGGTAATTCCCGATATTGACTTAAATCTATCAAAAAACTAAAACACTGCAGATGTTTTTCTCAAATTTGGTTTGTACATGTTTTTGCAAGATATAAGTGACCTCTCCAAATATAGTCGGATCGGTCTATTTTTCGACCTAAATATAGCATCCGATATGAACTTTTTCATATCCGAAGGCAAAACCACTCTAATTTGGTTTATTATTACATATTTTCTATATCCAATAAGTTGGACCTAAGAGATAGGGTCCATAAACGCATGGTATAGGGCAGTGTTCCGCAAATTTTTCGTGTTCCAGGTACACCTATCAAATCAAGAAATTTTAGAGGTACACCGAAGAAAAAACCAATCTTTATTTAATATTTATTTATTCATCAATATACTTAATATGAAAAGATGTTTAAAGAGAAATGTGGGCCTGTTTAACTGGTGATCAAAATTTGGGGCAATCGTTGCTAAAGCTGCTCTTATCTCTTCATTGATCATTTTTAGGCGTTGTGATGTTAACGATTTAACAGTAGTGAGAGTTGATAATTGCAACTCGCTTTAGGTTGTAGCAAATGGTAATCGGTTTTCAACAGCAGCAAATTCTTCCTGCTCCTTTATCAGTAAGTGTCCAAGAAAAATGTTATCCGAGAATGGATTTCGTACCCAGTCCATAGATGGAAGGTAACAAAAATGGACCGATCCTGACTGTGTTTGGTAAAGTCTCTGGTATTTTGCAAATATATATAAAAACAAAATTTGAGATGAATCAGTGCTTTATTTTTGTTTTTTGCTAGATTTAAGTGAAGATCGGGAAGCAGCTCTATATTGGGCCTATGACTAAGAGTTGGCCCATAGGGATCTTTTTTGGACTACTCATTAATAGAGGTAATAAACAATTGGATCCTATGACAATTTATGTCGATTTCATAGGGGTCATTTGTATGGGGGCTAGGTCAGAACATGGACCGATTCTCATTTCAATAGCGTTCATCCTACGGCCGGTAAAAGCTTATACACCAAATTTCGTCAAAATACATTCATATTTACGACCGGCAGTTTGATTACAAGGTTTACATGGACACAGACGGACGGACGGACATCGTTAAATCGAATCAGTGATTCTGATTCGATCGGTATGATAAAAGGTCAAATATTTTTGGTAGTTACAAACAGCAGGACAAAGTCATTATACCCAAACCACATAGTGGTATAATGTATAAAAATCAATTTAAAATGAAAATTGATACAGAAAATTCCTAACAGAAGTGTATATTCATCCCGTGCTATGGGATCAAACAATATAATTGCGGAACAATAGTATAGGTTATCGTATAATTTTCTTACTTGTTTTAATAATACCAACAGATTTCAGCGCTCGAAATTCGAGTGCATTTTCTGCACAGCTTTATTTTTCAACTTAGCCAATTCATAAACCAAAACTTTTATGGTTTATTTTGATTGTGAATGAAGATAACAAACTCATTAGCAAACACATTAACAAATTTAATAAAACACATACCCCCGAATTCATAATGAAAAGTTAGCAGCTGTTTACATGTCGCGCTCAATCAATCTTACTAATCAACCGATTAGCCTTAGTTATTAGTTAGCACATAGTTTATTTATAATCAAATGATAAGTGAAAATCACCTCTGTTTACCTTTCAATTTTTGTGATTTCACTCCTTAATTTTTTATACCCTTTACCACTATGTGGTTTGGGTATAATGACTTTGTGCTGCTGTTTGTAACAACCAAAAATATTTGACCCAGACCCATCTTTAATTATACCGATCGAATCAGAATCACTTTTTGAGTTGATTTAACAATGTCCGTCCGTCCGTCTGTGTGTCCATGTAAACCTTTTAATCAAACTGCAGGTCGCAAATATGAATATATTTTGGTGAAATTTGGTATATAAGCTTTTATCGGCCGTAGGATGAACGGTGTTGAAATTGGTGAAATTCAGACCTAGCCCCCATACAAATTACCCCTATGAAATCGACATAAATTGCCATAAGATCCAAATTGTCATATAGATCTTACTCAAATTGGATTTGTATGCGTTCATTATATCCATTAATGAGTAGTCCAAAAATTATCCCTTTGGTCTTATATAGAGCTGCTTCCCGATATTAACTTAAATCTGTTAAAAAACAAAAATATTGCACTGATTCTTCTCAAATTTTGTTTGTATATGTTTTTGCAAAATACAAGAGACGTTACCAACCATGGTCAGGGTCGGTCCATTTTTGGACCTAGTCCCCATATAGATATAGCATCCGATATGAACTTTTTCATATCTGCAGCCAAAAAAATTAATAAAAATCCCACTCAAATTTGGTTTTTGCTTTTTTTCTATGTCCAGTTAGTTGGGCCTAAGAGATAGGGTTTCCAAACGCATGGTATAGGGTATCGTATAGTCGGTCTAGACCGACTATAATTTTCTTACTTGTTTTAAATATATATTTACAAGTGTTAAGTTTACGACAAAATTACTTTAATTTGAAAATTATGGAGAAAAAAAAATGTTTAAAAGATCCGCAAAGTAAAAAATATATAATGTAAAAAATATTTGTTTGTTTGTTAAAAATTATTTATATATTTTGTTTTGCTTAATTTGACACACATCAGCTGCTTTAACATACTTAGTCAGTGTTTGAGAGATTGTTGATCTGAGTTCAGCAAATGCAGCAGCAAGTACATTATAAATAATACTCATGCTAGATACTACATATGTTTTCATTATAAATACAGCTGATATAGCATATGTATAATTTTATGTATGCGTTAGTAGCAACTTTAAAAGCAATTTATTCAAATAAAGGAAAAAATTTAAAAATCTGTAAATCTAAAAAAAGGCTAAAAAGAAATACCTTTCAAATAATACACGTTTGGTCAAAATCGGGATAAAACGGTAGAACAAAACATCGGTCACAAGAAATCGCCTAGCCTATGAATATTATTGATGTTAATTTAAGGTTACATTTCATACAAAATAAAAAAAAATATGAAATTTCATTTAATTTGTATAATTTCGACCTTAGGTTGCGTACCAGCTTTACACGGACGGGCGAAAAACGTTAAATCGACTAAGAAAATGATTTAGAGTCAATTTAGTAAAAGATGTGTGCCTGTGTAAAGTATTATTGATAGTTACACACATCAGTACAAATGTACATATTTAATATTTTATGTTTAAAATGTTCTTAACATGCTAAAATGAATTTTCCTTTTGAACTTTTTGTATCAAAAAAAATAAAAATGCCTTATAAATAAATATCAAAACAATTAAAGGAAAATAGTCATGTACTTATATTAAATTGAAACAAACTGGGCGCAAATCGTCGCATTCGATATCGAGTAAAATCAATCGAAATTCCATATTTTGGTTTATTATTTAAAGAAGAGCGACAATCGTCAGACTTCGTTTCACTTTCAATATTAACTATGGACCATAACTCGTTGTGACAGAGTAAAATTACCCGTAGTATTTTTTTTTTTTTTTTTTTGTAAAGTAAAAAAATTATTTCGATCGAAAAATTTCGATAACGACTACGACGGTTCGACCCCTTGTTGTTCCATAATTTTCTAAATCAAAAATTACAAGAGCTTTCCAAAAAATTTTTAATTCCATTTTGCTGCTTTTTCTAGGCATTCTAATGAAAATTTGCATTATTTTTGAAAACATTCTCTAAAATAAAACTTAGAAATGAAATGAAATTTTATTTAATCCAATTCACGAGTTATTCGTTAAATAAATAATGAATAAATCACTAACAACAACATGAGCGAGCATGACATAGTGTTGCCTATTTGAAAACGCAAAATAAGTATAAACGTTTTTATTCCGATTCGCAAATGCAAGTAAAAATTATATTATGGGAAAAATGAGAAGTGGGTTTCTAGTTTAAAAAAAAACGAGTTAAATAGTCTGTACTGCCTTGCGGAACTGAAGCGAACTGCTATTTGGAAGTTCGCGGAATTGAGTACATGTTTTAACAAACCAAACAATCTTATATATTCAAAAGCGGGTGTTTAAGTATATTAGAGTTTAGGGTTTATTTATTTATTTGTTAGCCTGCGTAACAAGACTGAAGTCTTAAAACAACACAGGACAAATTTGATAATTTGACATTGCTTTTGATGAAAATAATAACAAAACTGGTAATAAGAGTCTCAGAAGAAATTAATACATTAAAATAATAAAAATTAAAAAATAAAAAAATATAAAATAACAATTAAAAATTTAAAAATTAAGAACTAAAAACTAAAAATTAAAAATCAAAAATTAAACAATTAAAAATCAAAAATTTAAAAGCAAAAGTTAAAGATTAAAAATTAAACATAAAAAAAAATAAAAATTAAAAATCAAAAATTAATAATTAAGAATTAAAAATAAAAAATATAATATAAAATGCATTAATTAAAATTTATATCAAAAAGTTTAGTTAAATAAACAAAAAAAACAGTATTTAAATTTTAAATAATAATTATAAATATTTTAACAATACAAAAAATGGAAAAAAAAACAAGTAAGAAAATTATAGTCGGTCTAGCCCGACTATACAATACCCTATACCATGGTTTACATGTCCTATCTCTTCGGTCCAACTAATTGGATATAGCGAATAAGAATAAACCAAATTTGAGTGGCATTTTTATTAATTTTTTTCGCTGCAGATATGAAAAAGTTCATATCGGATACTATATTTATATGGGGACTAGGTCGAAAAATGGACCGATCCTGACCATATTTGGTAAAGTCAATTATACTTTGAAAAAATATATACAAACCAAATTTGAGAAAAATATGTGCAATATTTTTGTTTTTTGATAGATCGGGAAGCAGCTCTATATGGGGCCTATGGCTAAGAACTGTCCCACAGGGATCATTTTTGGACTACTGATTAATGGTTGTAATAAACATATACAAACCCAATTTGACTAAGATTTATATGATAATTTGGATCTTATGGCAATTTATGTTGATTTCATAGGGGTCATTTGTATGGGGGCTAGGTCTGAACATGGACCAATTCTCACCAATTTCAACAGCGTTCATCCTATGGCCGATAAAAGCTTACATACCAAATTTCATCGAAATATATTCATATTTGCGACCTGCAGTTTGATTACAAACTTTACATGGACACACAGACGGACGGACGGACGGACGGACATTGCTATTTCGACTCAAAAAGTGATTCTGAGTCGATCGGTATAATTAAAGATGGGTCTAGGACAAATATTTTTGGTTGTTACAAACAGCAGCACAAAGTCATTATACCCAAACCACATAGTGGTATAGGGTATAAAAAGAAAAACATTTTTTTCTTACAAAAACGTGCGTAGCTTATATCTTTAATGTTTACTGGTAGCCTGTTCTAAAGACGAATAGCATTAATATAAAATTGCCATTCTGATATTAATCTATGATGCCTGATTTGAATTATATTTTTGGTTCTATTAAATCTACTGAATTATAATCTATTAAATAGATAGTCAGGCTCTCGAGCGATAATAATTTTATGTAAAAAGATTAAAATACGTATTTTCAATAGGTCCTCAAATTGTACACCATATAGTTTCTTCGAATACGATGAAATGCTGTCAAATCTCCGCAGTCCAAATACATATCTAGTAATGTTATTGTAAACAACGTTTAATCTTCGTTTACTTTCTGAGTCGCAACAGGAGAAAACCTCACATCCATACATCAGAATCGGTAACAAATATGTTTTCGCGAGTAAAATTCTAATTTTTATAGGTGTAAAGCATTGTGTGGGCCAGAGTGTTCTAAGCATAGAATAAGTTCTGCCACATGCTGCATTTACATGATCAGACCAAGTAAGCGTATTATTGAAGATAACTCCTAAATTCTTTGCGCTTTCAACAATTTCAATCGGCTGATTATTTATAAGTATGTTTGGCCTAATTATAATTTTGCTAGTCCTTTTGCGCATAACAATACATTTAGAGTTTCGTGGATTCAAACTTAATGCATTTGCTGAGGCCCAAAGAAAAACTCTGTTAAGATCCTCATTCAATTTTCGGATGATTTTGGTATTGGCAAAATTTTAGCTTCTTTCCATCGTGAAGGAAAAGTGCTGGTAGTAATAATGTTATTAAAAATATAAGTAATTTGAGGCAAAAGTGACGGAAGTATCATCTTCAAAAACTTTGGATTTATAAAGGGTGATTTTTTAAGAGCTATAGGAAAGTTTTCCAAAAAAAAACACATAAAATTTAGAAAAATGCATTAAATCTATATTTGAATCGATAGTACGGTCCATATAATTTAATGTTTGAAGATTATTTCATGCAAATGTTGACCGTGACTGCGCCTCAAATGGTCCATCCGCTTAGTCCAATTTTGGCATACTCTTTCCAACATTTCGGCCGGTATCTGACGAATAAATGCTTCAATGTTGTCTTCCAATGCGTCAATTGCAGTGGGATTGTCTGTATAGACATGAGCTTTAACATAGCCCCACAAAAAATAGTCTAAAGGCGTTAAATCGCACGATCTAGGCGGCCAATTGACCGGTCCCGAACGTGAAATAAAATGTTCACCGAACTCGCCTCTCAATAAGTCCATTGTTGCGCGTGCTGTGTGGCATGTGGCACCGTCTTGTTGAATCCATATGTCGTGCAAGTCAAGCTCTTGCATTTTGGGCAAAAAAAAGTTGGATATCATCTCTCGGTAGCGCTCACCATTCACAGTTACATTATGATTCGCATCATCTTTGAAGAAGTACGGTCCAATGATGCCACCAGCCCACAAACCGCACCAAACTGTGACTTTTTCTGGATGTATTGGTAGCTCTTCCAATGCTTCTGGCTGATATTCACTCGAAAATCGACAATTCTGCTTATTTACGTACCCATTGAGTCAAAAATGAGCTTCGTCGCTGAACACAATTTTTCGGTAAAAAAGTGGATCTTCGGCCAACTTTTCACGAGATCATTCACCAAAAATTCTACGTTGCGGTCGTTCGGCTTCAATTCTTGCACCAGCTGTATTTTGAAAGGCTTCACAGCTAAATCCTTCCGCAAAATTTTCCACGTTTTTGAGTAACAGAGGCCCAATTGCTGCGAACGGCGACGAATCGATAATTGATGGTCATCATTAACACTGGCCGATACAGCTGCGATATTTTCTTCAGTTCGCACTCTACGTAAGCGTGTTGGTGGTTTAATGTCCAACAATGTAAATTTGGTGCGAAATTTAGTCACAATAGCCCGAATAGCCGCTTCAGTTGGTCGATTAAACTGACCATAAAATGGAAGAAGCGCGCGATGAACTTTCTTAACAGAGCACGCATTTTGATAATAAAATTCAATTACTTGCAAGCGTTGTTCGTTTGTAAGACGATTCCTGGTTAAAATATAGACCAAACTGAAGATGTTTGACAATGAAACAAAACACGAAACGTGCGTCAGCTGCTTAAACCAGTATTGCCAAAAAGATAATAGCTAAAAAATCACCCTTTACCATCAATGCCTGTAGCATTGGATTTTATGGATATGCAACTTCTATATACATCGTTCTGTGTGACACAGTTAAAAGAAAAAAGGCGTGTTGGAAGAGAATTCACGTGGAAATCATCATAAAATTTATTATCCGCTTCCAGCATATTTACATTGATAAATTTCTTGTTTAAATCGTACCAATTCCAATCTCTTGTATTGATTTCCACTTTTTTTGTGTCTATAATGTTGTTGAATTTTTCGACGTAATAATTAGATTTAGCATCTTTTATTTTTTTGGTTACTATTCTTCTAGCTAAACGATAATTTTCATGTAACTCTGTAGTTTTATAGCGTTTACACCGAGAATATGCAAAGTCACGTTGTTTTATTAAACGACTAATTGCTGGTGTGTACCATGGTTTTTGCCTAACGTTGATTATCTTCGTTTTCAAAGGAACAGTTAGATTAAATAAATTTTTAAGATGGTGCTCCAGGAAATTCAATTGTTCATCAACCGATACCATGTAGTAAATGCAATTCCAGTCAATTTTCCTATATTCATCATGCAAAGTTATATATTTAATATTCTTGAAATCACGAAATGTAAATGTTTGGTTTGGAATTTGTATTTCAATATCATACACCATAAAGATGAGATCATGCTTAGAAAAGCAGGGAGCTGATATTTGATCATACAATAAGAGATTCGATTCGTGAAAAATAAAAATAGATTGGTTTCCGATAATTTTCGTAGTATATCTTTCTAAAGTTTTCTTACGGAGATTTTTTTACTTTATATTGTGAAATTAGTTCGCATTATTCGAATTTAACTGTACATATGTCCCCACTTCAAATACGGTAAGATTTCTTACAAATTTTCTTTTTGCAATGAAAGCAAAAAATAATGCTATTTACTCTAAATTAAGTACGAAATTTATGTAAAGAGAAAAAAAGTATTTCAGTGCTTCTACGAATAGGAGTAGAACTAACACTTCTGTTACCATACATGACATAAAAACCATTCACACTTTTATTTAAGTCATAAATTTTAACAAGACCAGAACGAAAAAAAATTAACATAAATACTAAAGTATAACATGCTGGTAGTACTATTTTACCATACATTACGACGACGATGACGACGACAGAGACAATCAACCCTCTTTTTGGCGTTTAACACAAAAATGTAACGAAATGTTGAAAAACAAGTACACAAGTAAGTATTTTTGCGGAACAAACCAACATATAGTTACGAATACGTACAAACGTTAATTTCACTATTTCGTTTTTAAACAACATTGCAATAAATTCAACAAAAAAATGTGTAAATTATAAATACGAGCAATTATTTAAACTCTACTTAACAAATTACTTTACCGCATATGGGGTTATTTTTAAAATTACGACTTGCAGATACGGAAAATGTATGTTATTTACATTCATACATACTTATACACAGCTTATTCAAACAAATTCATATACTAAAGTGCTGAATATATGTTTTTGTAGCTTTTCGTTGTCTGGCAATATATTTAAAAACCTTAAGATAGTTTGATATTTTATGGCAAAAAGAAATATATGTCATATACTGATAAACATTCTTTTGGTAAATTGTGATTTAGTATAGTACTAAAATCAATTCCCCCAAATGAAACTATTAAAATGGTAAAAGTTTGTTATAAGTACATATGTATCTGTAATGGTTGAGGATACTTCACTTGTAATTATATCATCAGTAAAATTTTTAAGTTTCAAAAAGAATCAAAAAGAGAAAATCAAAATATATCTGCTGTAATTTTCGGTTCACGATGGTCTGTCTCTGTGAAATGTATGTAATATCTAAACTTGTCAATAATATTTATGAATCGAACGTTTGCTGACTATATTGAAATCGTTATCGTTTTGTGTTTAGAAAATAATTACTTTAATTATAACCACAGGTGCTAAAATTTTTGATTTGATAGAATTGTTACCTTCTTTTCTTATTTGTTGAATAACATAAAATTAAAAAAAATTAATTAAATTGGTCAAACTTGAAACGACTGCTAAGCTTTTACTAGATTTTGAAAACACATACGATATGGCCTCTCAAGAAGATCGTACATCCTAGTTCAGTTGAACTACAACAAGTAAGAGTGTTAAATTCGGCTGTGCCGAATAATTTGAATTTTTTATTTTTAATTTTTAATTTTTAAGTTTTAATTTTTAATTTTTAATTTTTAATTTTTAATTTTTAATTTTTAATTTTTAATTTTTAATTTTTAATTTTTAATTTTTAATTTTTAATTTTTAATTTTTAATTTTAATTTTTAATTTTTAATTTTTAATTTTTAATTTTTAATTTTAATTTTTAATTTTTAATTTTTAATTTTTAATTTTTAATTTTTAATTTTTAATTTTTAATTTTTAATTTTTAATTTTTAATTTTTAATTTTTAATTTTTAATTTTTAATTTTTAATTTTTAATTTTTAATTTTTAATTTTTAATTTTTAATTTTTAATTTTTAATTTTTAATTTTTAATTTTTAATTTTTAATTTTTAATTTTTAATTTTTAATTTTTAATTTTTAATTTTTAATTTTTAATTTTTAATTTTTAATTTTTAATTTTTAATTTTTAATTTTTAATTTTAATTTTTAATTTTTAATTTTAATTTTTAATTTTTAATTTTTAATTTTTAATTTTTAATTTTTAATTTTTAATTTTTAATTTTTAATTTTTAATTTTTAATTTTTAATTTTTAATTTTAATTTTAATTTTTAATTTTTAATTTTTAATTTTTAATTTTTAATTTTTAATTTTTAATTTTTAATTTTTAATTTTAATTTTTAATTTTTAATTTTTAATTTTTAATTTTTAATTTTTAATTTTAATTTTTAATTTTTAATTTTTAATTTTTAATTTTTTAATTTTTAATTTTTAATTTTTAATTTTTAATTTTTAATTTTTAATTTTTAATTTTTAATTTTAATTTTTAATTTTAATTTTTAATTTTAATTTTTAATTTTTAATTTTTTTAATTTTTAATTTTAATTTTTAATTTTTAATTTTAATTTTAATTTTTAATTTTTAATTTTTAATTTTTAATTTTTAATTTTTAATTTTTAATTTTTAATTTTATTTATTTTTTTTTTTGGTTGTGGTTGTTTGTGTTGGTTTGTGGTTGGGGTTGGGGGTTGGGGTTTTGGGTTTGGGGGTTGGGTT
>OY821518.1:264790593-264807368 GCA_963682025.1 Cordilura impudica | reverse complement strand
TAATTTTTAATTTTTAATTTTTAATTTTTTATTTTTTAATTTTTAATTTTTAATTTTTAATTTTTAATTTTTAATTTTTAATTTTTAATTTTTAATTTTTAATTTTTAATTTTTAATTTCTAATTCTTAATTTTTAATTTTTAATTTTTATTTTTAAATTTTTATTTTTTAATTTTTAGTTTTTAGTTTTTAATTTTTAATTTTTAGTTTTTAATTTTTAATTTTTAATTCTTAATTTTTAATTTTTAATTTTTTATTTTTAATTTTTAATTTTTAATTTTTAATTTTTAATTTTTAATTTTTAATTTTTCATTTTTAATTTTTAATTTTTAATTTTTAATTTTAATTTTTAATTTTTTAATTTTTAATTTTTAATTTTTAATTTTTAATTTTTAATTTTTAATTTTTAATTTTTAATTTTTAATTTTTAATTTTTAATTTTTAATTTTTAATTTTAATTTTTAATTTTTAATTTTTAATTTTTAATTTTTAATTTTTAATTTTTAATTTTTAATTTTTAATTTTTAATTTTTAATTTTTAATTTTTAATTTTTAATTTTTAATTTTTAATTTTTAATTTTTAATTTTTAATTTTTAATTTTTAATTTTTAATTTTTAATTTTTAATTTTTAATTTTTAATTTTTAATTTTTAATTTTTAATTTTTAATTTTTAATTTTTAATTTTTAATTTTTAATTTTTAATTTTTAATTTTTAATTTTTAATTTTTAATTTTTAATTTTTAATTTTTAATTTTTAATTTTTAATTTTAATTTTTAATTTTTAATTTTTAATTTTTAATTTTTAATTTTTAATTTTTAATTTTTAATTTTTAATTTTTAATTTTTAATTTTTAATTTTTAATTTTTAATTTTTAATTTTTAATTTTTAATTTTTAATTTTTAATTTTTAATTTTTATTTTTAATTTTTAATTTTTAATTTTTAATTTTTAATTTTTAATTTTTAATTTTTAATTTTTAATTTTTAATTTTTAATTTTTAATTTTTAATTTTTAATTTTTAATTTTTAATTTTTAATTTTTAATTTTTAATTTTTAATTTTTAATTTTTAATTTTTAATTTTTAATTTTTAATTTTTAATTTTTAATTTTTAATTTTTAATTTTTAATTTTTAATTTTTAATTTTTAATTTTTAATTTTTAATTTTTAATTTTTAATTTTTAATTTTTAATTTTTAATTTTTAATTTTTAATTTTTAATTTTTAATTTTTAATTTTTAATTTTTAATTTTTAATTTTTAATTTTTAATTTTTAATTTTTAATTTTTAATTTTTAATTTTTAATTTTTAATTTTTAATTTATAATTTTTAATTTATAATTTTAAATTTTAAATTTTAAATTTTAAATTTTAAATTTTTAATTTTTAATTTTTAATTTTTAATTTTTAATTTTTAATTTTTAATTTTTAATTTTTAATTTTTAATTTTTAATTTTTATTTTTAATTTTTAATTTTTAATTTTTAATTTTTAATTTTTAATTTTTAATTTTTAATTTTTAATTTATAATTTTTAATTTATAATTTTAAATTTTAAATTTTAAATTTTAAATTTTAAATTTTAAATTTTTAATTTTTAATTTTTAATTTTTAATTTTTAATTTTTAATTTTTAATTTTTAATTTTTAATTTTTAATTTTTAATTTTTAATTTTTAATTTTTAATTTTTAATTTTTAATTTTTAATTTTTAATTTTTAATTTTTAATTTTTAATTTTTAATTTTTAATTTTTAATTTTTAATTTTTAATTTTTAATTTTTAATTTTTAATTTTTAATTTTTAATTTTTAATTTTTAATTTTTAATTTTTAATTTTTAATTTTTAATTTTTAATTTTTTAATTTTTAATTTTTAATTTTTAATTTTTAATTTTTAATTTTTAATTTTTAATTTTTAATTTTTAATTTTTAATTTTTAATTTTTAATTTTTAATTTTTAATTTTTAATTTTTAATTTTTAATTTTTAATTTTTAATTTTTAATTTTTAATTTATAATTTTTAATTTATAATTTTAAATTTTAAATTTTAAATTTTAAATTTTAAATTTTAAATTTTAAATTTTAAATTTTTAATTTTTAATTTTTAATTTTTAATTTTTAATTTTTAATTTTTAATTTTTAATTTTTAATTTTTAATTTTTAATTTTTAATTTTTAATTTTTAATTTTTAATTTTTAATTTTTAATTTTTAATTTTTAATTTTTAATTTTTATTTTTTAATTTTTAATTTTTAATTTTTAATTTTTAATTTTTAATTTTTGATTTTTGATTTTTAATTTTTAATTTTTAATTTTTAATTTTTAATTTTTAATTTTTAATTTTTAATTTTTAATTTTTAATTTTTAATTTTTAATTTTTAATTTTTAATTTTTAATTTTTAATTTTTAATTTTTAATTTTTAATTTTTAATTTTTAATTTTTAATTTTTAATTTTTAATTTTTAATTTTTAATTTTTAATTTTTAATTTTTAATTTTTAATTTTTAATTTTTAATTTTTAATTTTTAATTTTTAATTTTTAATTTTTAATTTTTAATTTTTAATTTTTAATTTTTAATTTTTAATTTTTAATTTTTAATTTTTAATTTTTAATTTTTAATTTTTAATTTTTAATTTTTAATTTTTAATTTTTAATTTTTAATTTTTAATTTTTAATTTTTAATTTTTAATTTTTAATTTTTGATTTTTAATTTTTAATTTTTAATTTTTAATTTTTAATTTTTAATTTTTAATTTTTAATTTTTATTTTTTAATTTTTAATTTTTAATTTTTAATTTTTAATTTTTAATTTTTAATTTTTAATTTTTAATTTTTAATTTTTAATTTTTAATTTTTAATTTTTAATTCTTAATTTTTAATTTTTAATTTTTAAGTTTTAATTTTTAATTTTTAATTTTTAATTTTTAATTTTTAATTTTTATTTTTTATTTTTAAATTGTGGGGGGTTTGGTTTTGATGCAGAAGTTGGCCAATCGATTGGTGGATATATCTGGCTCAGATTCATTTTCAGATATCGAGTTAGCTGACCCAAATTTCACAAAGAGCGCCCAAGTAGATCTATCAATTGGAGGTGACGTTTATTCTCAAATTATAAAGATGGGACGAGGCAAAATATTTTATTTAAATTAATCGCTCAATAAGCATTTTTGGTTCGTTTTTGACCGAGCACTTACCTGAGAAGTACCATAAAGCTTTGACTTGTGCGTGTCATGTTACACGAAATTTGGCCGGCACAAAAACTGTATTGAAAATATATGAAAAAAAATATGGCTGTCATTCGTAAAAAGAATCTGCATACAAAAAAGGCAACTAAAATTACAGTTTAGTAGAGATGGTCACGCTAGAGTTGTTGAGGTAAAGGCAGCTTGTTTACCAACACATTAGTTGCTTTTGTACTAATAATTTGTGCATAGTATCATGGTCTCAGCAAACAATTATGGAGAAAAAAGTGGTGCAGGTAAAAGAGTTATTAACAGAATGTGCCTTCCACGTTTTTGTAAAAAGTTCTTGTAGATTGACCATACCTGGCGTACACAGCTATGCATCACACTGCGCTGCACGGGGTACGAGACCTCGTTCACCCGCCCAAAAAGAGAATAACAATTTTAAATGTTTGCAACAGAAACCTAGTTTGTCTTCCCGCCCGAACAGAAGAGGACCTCGTTCATCCCAAAACTCAGCCAGGGGACATCGTTCGTCCAATGGTCAAGAAATTGAGGGACATTGTACGTCCAAGTCGTTCCAATAACAATAAAAATTTCGCAGCATTGAAGGCTTATCCTCAATGTATTTTGCTTCAAAATGTTGAACATGACACTTAAACTTGTTAATTATTATTCTATTATTTATACCCTACTAGCAGATTCCAGCAAATTCTAGAATATTTAATTTTTTCATTAAATAAAAACCTTAAGTATGCTTATCAATTACAGCCAATTCACAAATCAACACACAAAAACAAACTCATTTTTATTACAAATATATTAACCAATGTAATTAGCACACACATAACATTTTATAATGTTATGTATGTGTTAGTAGCAACTTTAAATGCAATTTACTAAAATAAAGGACAAAATTTAAAAATCTGTAAATCTACAAAGCGGCTAAAAGGAAATGCATTTCAAATAATATACGTTTGGTTAATATCGGGATAAAACGGTCGCACAAAACATCATTCACAAGAAATCGCCTAGCCTATTAATATTACAGATACCACTATGTGGTCGCGGTATAATGACTTTGTGCTGATGTTTGTAAGTACCAAAAATATTTCTGTTATTAAGCAGATCGACTCAGATTAATTTTTTGAGTCGATTTAGCGATGTTCTTCCACCGTCCGCCATCCGTCTGTGTGTCCATATAAAACTTGTAACCAAACTAAAAATTTTTGATTGCAGGACTATTTCCCTTGTTTTTTTATTTTTTCTCCAATTGTTTTCCTAGATGAAGCGGTATACAAAGTTCGCCGTATTAAGTGACGGCTTTCATTTTCGATGACATTTTTCTGTCAATTTGTTCTAAAATCTAAAGTTCCAACCACGAAATTTTACTCGTTTTTTAATCGTCATTTTGAGGATAAAGAACGCTTGTCAGTCTTAAAGTGAAAATTTTCTTATATTGTAATTCACCGCTATCTTGGAGTAACAAATAAAGGAAAATAACTTTGAAATTGCTTAGAATTTTGGACAAAACCCCTAACTTTTCTTTTTTCATTTTGCTAATTTTTTGATAGCCGTATATCTAGATTTTTTCAGCTCCACATTTCCTCCGCTTCATCACGAAATATGTTGTACAATTTTTGATGACTTTGATTTATCGATTATCATAAGAAAGCTGAAAGTTAATAATCGTGGCGCTTACGTTATGGCTCGATTTCATTTCCTGAATGAAAAACTATCTTAATCTTGATTTACTCTTCACCCCAGCACGATGTAAAGAACATATGAAACAATTAATGAAAACATATTCACATTTGTTATAAAATTAATTATATATGCTTAGAAAACAAGCACCATCAAATTTTTTATCATTAACTACAAACTGCATTTTTTTAAAAATACAAAAAAAAATAAAAACCACAACAACAAAGTCTAAAGTCACTTTATACTTGTTTACAAATTAATTTAATTGATCAATCAAAGAGATCACAAAAACCACTAGACTACTAGAGATCAAAGCATTTTTCTTGTTTTTGTTGTTGGGTTCCTGTGTGTAGTTGTGTTGGCAAACAACAGTGTTAGCAGTGTATATTGTAATAGTGGCAGGAATTGAGCACCCATGTTGAGTGAACAAAATTACAGATTAATACCAACATCATGCAAGCTAACAATTTAAAGTAATTGTAACAACAAAAACAACATCAGCAAATAACAACAAATAGCATCTACGAAGCAGCATCAACAACATATCGACTGATGCTTTTATAAAGAAAACATGTGTACAAAATTTGTGTTTCTGTGAAAAGAGTTGCCGCATACATATTTCAAGACATCGCAACTTGCAATCTGAGTTTCAAGAATTGAAAGTCCTTAAACTTGGTATGAGGTTCAGTGAGCGCAGCACTAACCATAAAAAGCAGGAGTCCGATAGTAGTAATACTTTGTGCAACTCTATAAATTAGAAATATAAGTATTCGACATAAAAATGGGCGAGATTAGATCAGTGCTCGTGGAACGTCCCGCGAACATAGGAAAAAAAATAAATGTAAATCATAGCGAGGGCATACTAGTAATATATACTGGTCAAAAAAGAAAAACGGTTAGCTATGAATTTAATAGTATTAGGACTTAAAACTTAAGTAATTGTATCAAAATGGTAACCGTGCCCATCAGTAGTTATAATATTGAGTTTAAGATACAGGTTGAGGGTATCAAAGATTCAGCACAGCCGACTTTGACATTCTTACTTGTTGTATAGTTAAACATCCCATCTAGTTTTACCAACAGTCATTATTTGTTTAAAATAACACCCATTTGCAATGATATTTTTTTTTTTATTATTTATTACCCAACACTCAGGGGATGCCCCGTACAGATGCAGTGCATTGTGTTGATCTCAGGAAAATAGGTTATGGGAAGGAGGAAAGACGGAGTAGTGTTTGTGGATATTTGACTTAAATTTAATTAGATTAAAACTGTCAGGAAAGACCTCTGCGGGGAGTTTATTCCACATACGACTAGTGCGACTGATAAATGAATTCTCTCTGTAATGCGTTGTGCGGTCAACTGGACAATAAACTACAAACGGATGTGATCTACTAGAGAAGCGGGTAGAGCGAACCGAAACTCGGGCACTTGGAATAAGTTCGCTAATCTCAGAAGAATATTTCCCAATGTGGTATCTATAGAACAGTGATACACAACCCACATTCCGACGATGTTCCAATGAGTCAATAGAATTGGATATCCTACTGTCATTGATGAGCATCAACGCCCTCCATTGCACATGGTCCAGTAGCTCCAAAATAGACTTTCAAGCTCCCGCCCATATATGGGAGTTGTATTCCATTTTCGGTCGGATGTAAGTGGTATAGATTTTAGGGACATCAGAAGGAGTGAAATAATTTTTACACCGTTTTAGAAAAATTACTGCTGACAGCTTTCTCTTGATTTTTTATAATGGTCTTCTAGTTGTTGAGTAATAATATTCCTAAAGAAACTCAATTTTATTATCGAGTATTAACATCAATTACTAGATCATTTATTTTTTCTTGCACAAAAAAGTTGTTGAATGAGAATTTCCGGTAATATAGACTAAACTGTTTTTTTTTTTTTTCAATTCTAAATTTCAATAAATAATTTGTGTAGCAGATTTGATAGTTTCCGAAATATATTTAAGTATTTCTAAAATGCTGTAGAGCTGAATTACGAACAGGTATAGTGCCTTTTAATATACTAAGAATTTGGAAGTCATTAAATCATATCCCCCTCTCACACCCTCTTCTATTTATATCTATGTTACTCATCCTCAGATCATTTTCCCATCTCCTCTTTAAATCTTATATCTAGATTTGGAATTAACTATTGACTAAGAAATTTAAAATTTTTTGTAATATTTAACATAACAGCTCCAATTTTTTCACCTTTACAAGTTCCCTAACAATTGCAAAAATCACCATTGGTAACTTTGAGCGAGTTCTTATGCAGTGATGTACAAATTGATAAGAATTCAAAAGCATTTGCTGACCATGTTATCTTCCTTTCATTGACTGGGTTATATACGAAAATATACTATAATGAGTTTTGATACACTTGGCAACCCTCATTGCTGAAGAATTTATTGATAATAGTATGAATACTTATTACTAAATCAAATAGAATCCAAGTAAGTAGTTTGAAGTGCATCACGATTTGTTTCTTTTCTTCGCTTCTTTTTAAGTTGTTCTACTATGCAGAGCTCAATTTAACACAATTAATTCTTTTTTAACTTAAATAAATATTTTGATTGGTATCACTCAATACGTTAACACTGTAGTACATAATACAACATTCGTAATTAATCAACAGCACTTGAATCGATTAATCGAACATTTAAGATGAGCATTGGTTGATGTTTTCACATGTGGGTTTGCTTAAGAGATAAAGAAATATTGAATGAATATAGAAATATCGAATGTATTGTTCGCTTCAAATATCAATATTTTTCAAGTGCATTTTTTGATTCTATCAATTGATTTTAAATTCGACTCGTTTCTTTCTTATAAATGATGTGTTAATAGCGCTGATAGTTTGATAAAGTGTTGCTTGATATAATCATAATATTTTGAAAGTTTATTTTCATTTTAAGCAATTGAAGTGATGACATGATGTTAGACGTTGAAAAAGATATTTTTTTTATTTTCAAGTAGTATAAAAATTTGTGAGCTTTTAAAGAGATGTGTTAAAGATAGAGTTTATGATTTTTTAAAATAAAAATGTAATTGAGGAAGAAGCAAAATGTAATCTGTCAGCTATAAAGCTATATTTAAAATTCAACTCAGTTATTGGTAAAACGTTAAACCATTCAAAAAGAAAAAAAAAACATTCACTTGTTTGGCATTACCATAAACCAGTGTCGTTAAATTGGGCAGTTTCCGCACATCTATAGATGTGGGTCAAACTATGAAGAATATTTGATCACTAGTAACCTGTGTTATCAACTTATTGTCGACAATAAAAATACTATAGCTTTAAAAGCAACTAGAAAATAATAAACGATATGAAGCCGATTTAATATTAAAATTGCAGTACCTTTCAGTTTATTGCAATACTTTGTAAAATTTTTTTATTGTTTTTTACAGTCAGTGGTGTCAAAATCCACTACTCCATCCGCGAGTATTTGTAAATATCGCTATTTTATACCCTATACCACTATGTGGTGGGGATATAAAAGTAAAACAAGTATGACTTAGATCCACTTTTAAAGGGTCCACCATCTAACGTTTTTTTTTTTTTGCAACAAGTGCTTATTTCGTGAATGGTAACACTTAGCTCATGCCTGATTTGACAGATAATTAGTTTTATCCTTCCGCTGAACGAATATGGTTGTGTATACGCTTGAACAACGCTGGGAAATATTGCGACATTACTTTGAAAATCATGGTAATGTTGCAGAATGTGTGCGAAAATTGCGTACGGATTTTGGAAGAAGAGAAGAACCGTCAGCTCCGTATGTTCGTTATCTTGTGAAATAAGTGAAAGAAACTGGCATCCTCATCGATAAACCAAAGCGTGAAAAGCCAAAAACGGTGCGTACACCCGAGAATATTGCTGCTGTGGCAGAAAGTGTGCGTGAAGCGCCATCAACATCAAGTCACCGTCGTTCTCAAGAACTGAACATTTCGGAGGCATCACTGAGACGAATTTTGCATAAAGACCTTGGTAGGACGCCATACAAAGTCCAATTGGTTCAGGAGTTGAAGCCAACTGACCGTCCAATGCGTTTTCGCTTCGCTAAGTGGGCCTGCGATCGACTTACAGAAGATGCCGATTTTGCCAAAAAATCATCTTTTCAGATGAAGCTCATTTTGATCTTGGCGGGTATGTAAACAAGCGAAATTGTCGCATTTGGGGCACAGAAAACCCGCACGCATACATTGAAAAGCCGATACACCCAAAACGAGTCACTGTTTGGTGCGGATTTTAGTCCAGAAGCATAATTGGGCCATTTTTGTTCGAAAATGAACAAGGAGAGGCCGTTACAGTCAATGGCGATCGTTATCGGGCCATGTTGAACGAATTTTTGTTCACAAAAATTGAAGAGGAGGATATTGGCAACATTTGGTTTCAACAGGACGGCGCTACGTGCCACACAGCCGAGACTACACTCGATGTTTTGCGCCCTGTTTTTGAAGATCGCATTACCAGCCGCAGAGCTGCTGTCGTTTGGCCACCTCGGAGCTGCGATTTGACACCGTTGGACTATTATTTGTGGGGTGCCCTCAAAGATAAATGCTACGCCAACAAGACAGAGACAATTGTCGCTTTAAAGGACAATATTCGTGAAGCCATTGGTGAAATACAACTGCACACAATCGATAATGTACTTAAAAATTGGACCGATCGTGTAGGCTGCTGCATGGCCAGCCGGGGCAGCCATTTGAATGAAATTATTTTCCATTATTAACCGGAAGGATTGTACTTTCAAATAAAAAAAGAAATTTGAGATAATATTGAGTAGTTTTTTCTTATAGCATTTTCAAAAAAAAAAAGTTATTTGGCAGACCCTTTATTATACCGATCGACTTTAAATCACTTTCTGAGTCGATTTAGCAATGACCGTCCGAATGTCTATCTGTCCGTCTGTCTATCTGTGTATCCATTCTCCATGGACACTATCTATGTAAACCTTGTAATCAAACGACCGGTTTCTATGATAAACTTTAGTTGGCCATAGGATGAACTCTGTTGAAATTGGAGAAATTCTGAATTTGCCAATTTTGCTTTTAATAATTTTGCTTTCAGTCCCAAAAAATTTTTTTTCCAAAATCTCTTTGGTCTGTTGTCTATCGAAAAATAACAAATTTGTTGCAAAATTAAGACCGAACATACCGATAGGGAGGGTTTTTGGCATGTCCCTGGTCTGGATGACGGTCCAGCATGACAATGACCAAAACACACCTCCAAATTTTTAACCGCATGACTACAATCTAATGTAGTTAGTGTTTTAGAATGGCCAGCACAAGCACCAGATACCAATCGCACAGAATATCTATGGTAAATTGTAGATCAAAAACTATGAACATTAAATTACATAAACAAGACAACTTAACTGACTCCATGCCTCGACGTTGTGTAGCCAACAAAATATTTAAACCAAAAATAGAGGGAAAGTTTTCAATTATTATATAGTAAAGGTTTCCATTGTTTTGTCAACAGTATAAAAATTGACACTTTTAAGTTTTGTTATTTTTTTTTTGGTATTTTATGCTAACATAAATAAAAAAACATACAAAATTTTAAATTTACCGTTCAAACGTCAAAAATACATTTGATTTACAGTTTCTATTTTCGCACACTGTATATCGATAATATTTGATATATGTGTGTCAATTATACCCACTAACCAGTAGTCCAATAATAAACCCTTTAAGATAATTCTTAATTCTTTCTCATAGCCCCATAAAAAACTATTTCCAGTTCTTCACTTAAATCTATAAAAAAAAATTTAAAAAAAATAAAAATATTGCACAGATTTTTCTCATATTTGGCTTGTATATGTTTTTGCAAAAAACATTTGAGTTTACCAAATACGATGACGAATGGTCCACTTTCCTACCTAGTACCCATATAAATATAGCATCCAGTATGAACTTTCTCATATCTGCAGGCAAAAAGAGTACTAACAATGCCTCTAAAATTTGGTTTATTCTTGCTTTCTATTTATATCCACGTAGTTAGACTTAAGACCTTTTTTCTAAATGCATGGTAGAGGGTATCGTATGGCAGGTCTAGGCTGACTAACACTTTTACCCTATACCACTAAGTAGTTTGGGTATAATGACTTTGTGCTGCTGGTTGTAACTACCATCTTGACCCATATTTTATTATACCGAGAATCACTTTCTGTGTCGATTTAGCGATGTCCGTCCATCCATCAGTTCGTCTGTCCGTCCATCTGTCTGTCCGTCTGTGTGTCCATGTAAACCTTGTAATCAAACTACAGGTCACAACTATGAATATATTTTGATTAAATTTTTTATATAAGCTTTCGTCAGTCGTAGGATGAACGATGTTGAAATTGTTGAAATTTGGTCCATGTTCAGACCTAGTCCCCATACAAATGACACCTATGAAATCGACACAAATTGCCATAAGATCAAAATTGTAATATAGATCTCAGTCAAATTGGGTTTGTATGTGTTTATTATATCCATTAATCAGTAGTCCAAAAATAAACCCTATAGAACAATTCTTAGTCATAGTCCCCATATAGAGCTGCTTCCCGATCTTCACTTAAATCTATCAAAAAACAAAAATATTGCACAGATTTTTCTCAAATTTGGTTTGTACATATTTTTTCAAAATATAAGTGACTTTATTAAATATGGTCAGGATCGGTCCATTTTTCAACCTAGCCCTCATATATATATAGTACCCTATATGAACTTTTTCGTATCTGCAGCCAAAAAAAAAAATTAATAACAGTGCCACTCAAATTTTGTTTATGCTTAATTTCTATATTCAATTGGTTGGACCGAAGAGATAGGGTCTCTTAACCATAGTATAGGGTAACGTATCGTCGGTCTAGACCGATTATTATTTTCTTACTCGTTTTAATTGTTATTATTAATCTTTTAAATTTTGATTTGATTGAAATAGATCAATATTTAGACTGTCCTTGTCAAATGGATCTACCGATTCCGCATATTCCCCCTCAAGAAGTGCAACAGTAAATCATATTATATAACAAAAAATCACCTGGGTACAACCATATAAATGCAGCAGTAACTAAAGCACGGCCAAAGAAAGGTATTATTTTTCTTTCCTTTATATCTAGCTCAACTTTGAGATTACATCATTTCCCCGATCAATGGAAATATGCCGAAGTAATAATGGTACCAAAACCAAATAGGCCGGAAAACACGCTCTCCTCTTATCGACCAATCAGTCTACAATCTACGTTTCCAAAAATATTTGAAAAAATATACTTACGCAGATTATTACCAATACTTGGAACACGAAGTATAATTCCGGATTACGAATTTGGATTTCGGCATAATCATGGTACTCCTGAGCACCGTATAATTAATGTCACACGAGATTCTTTAGAAAGCAAAAAATATTGTTCAGCAGTATTTTTGAACGTTCAGCAGGCTTTTGAGCGTGTTTGGCACAAAGGATTACTTTTTAAATTGAAGAAATTGCTTCCAGCTCCATATTTTTTCGTTTTTAAATCATATTTGGACGAAAGATTCTTTTGTGTAAAAGTAAATAATGAAATATCTAATATATGCCCTATAAAAGCAGGAATTCCGCAAGGCAGTGTTCTAGGACCTGTCCTATATACTGCTTTCACGTCAGATATTCCTGCACGTCCTAAAATTACCGTTGCAACATACGCTGACGATACAGCCTTAATTTCAACAAATGAAGTTCCTTCTATTGCATCTGAAACGATCCAGAATCAGCTCAATGATATTGAATCATGGTTATATAAATGGAATATTAAGGTGAATGTCGAAAAGTCTGCCCTTATAACATTCACCTTAAGAAAAGGAGACTGGCCAACATTAACTTTAAATGGTACTCTTATTTAAAAACAAACGAAAGTGAAATATCTTGGCCTTCATCTCGATCAGCGCCTTACTTGGAAAAATCATATATAGGCAAAAAGAAAGCAACTAAATATAAAAACAAAACGTATGTATTAGCTACTCAATCCTAAGTCCAAATTAACGGTGGAAAATAAGATTATGCTCTATAAAACGATATTTAAACCGGTTTGGACTTATGGAATACAGCTTTGGGGAACAGCTAGTAATTCTAACATCGAAATCCTTCAAAGATGTCAGGCTAAAATACTAAGATCAATAGTAAATGCTCCATGGTTCGTAACTAACAATAATATTCACAATGACTTAAACATTCCCACAGTTAAAGCTGAAATTAACAGATATAGTTCAAGATATGTTGAAAGACTTAGCAATCATACTAACCCATTAGCAATAAGTTTACTAGATGAAAGTGAGACAATTAAAAAACTGAACCACATCCTCGATTTACCTTTTAGAAAATAATCTCTAAATATTTTTGCTGGACTGGTAGAGTTCAGATTATGTTATGATACTTTAAGATTATAAAATTTGCTTATTGTTTTATAAACAGATTGTAAATAAAAAAAATAATGATAACAAAAATTTTTTGAATAGAAATAAACTGGAAACTATTGAATATTGTTGCGAAAAGAGCATCAACTTATAGATTATGTTGAGAAATAAAGAAAATTTGTAATCAAATTTGTTGAGTTTTCTTTGTAAAGATTGATTGTGTGTGTTTATTATATCCACAAGTTATCACTCCAAGTGGTAGAGCGTGCAGGACTAACTTAATTCATAATATTTTATTCAAAGCAGTCTCCGTAAATCCACTTTGGATAATTTTTCTCAGAGTTGGTTTTTATATATATATTTTTTTTAAACACAAAGGCTAATTCGCTAAATATGGTTTTGATCTACTATTGCCTATATTCCGAATAGTGGAAAAAATACTCTCAGCTTATAGAACATAACAGTTTTAGCTATTTGAATACATTTAGTTATATTTTTATTATTGTTATTAATTATTTCCATCTGAAAAGCTTCTGGAACCCTGAAAATTTTTAAATGCAATGGAGATAACGTTGTAAAATTCTAAGAATTGGCGATTAAATTAAGCTGATTATTTTCATCAGCGTACTTTGCACAATTAGTTTTGTTTTTCTTAAATTATTTTAATAGTGGAAAATTTCTTGTTTTTAATAGTGCGTAATACATAAGAAGAAAGCCTATCAAGCAGACCGGTTTCCGGCATTCAGCCTTCAGCAGTGATTACATTAAACTTTGTATAAATTGTTATGTTATAATTAAATAGATTGTTCCTATATAAAATTTTTCTACTTAGGACGGCCGTGAGGTTTGAACCTGCGTCTATCTCACATACACTCGTACTTATACTTTTTGATCATGCGCTTCAACACACTCAGCTAAGTCATATTGTATATCAAGAAACATTGGAATAAAAAATTATAATAAAATAAATAAAAGAAAATGTTTTAATTATGCAATACAGACTTTGTAGGAAATACGTCTCGATAAGTCGTAGCGTAGCATAATATTTATGAATAGGGCAAGGAATCTCATGCAAATGCATATTTTTACTGGTCATCCTAAAGCCGACACGGTTAAGTTATCTTTGCGAATCGTGGAATTTCCTCATTCATTCGTTTTTGCATATTTTGCATATTTTGCTAAAAATATCCGTTTTTGCATATTTTAGCGCATATTTTAACAAATTTTACAATAGCTGCATGTTTTTTTTGCATATTTTGGTTTTTTTTGTCTGTTATCCATTTGAAAAAGTATAACGCCTCTGAAATTTAGTGCGACATCTTCTGGTAAAAGTTGACACATAATTTGTTACAAAATATTCGTCTGAACCACCCTGTTGAACTGTCAATTTTCATATTTATACAACATTTTTACTGTTTTGCTTGGGAATTCGCTGAATGTTTGTAACTTTAGACAACAAAACATGTTTTAATTAGAAAGTGAGTTGGTTTTGAGATTCTTTACTGCAAAATTATCAAAGTTAACATTTTATAATACTTTCAGAGTGCAATGCCGAAAACCAAAGCAACTTCATCGTCAAACCTTAATAAATACGTGTCTGAACATCCGAGTGTATTTCAAACGGATGGAGTCGTCCTTTTCTGCAAAATTTGCAATAAGACAGTGGGCTGTAAAAGGAAAATTCAAGTCGACCAGCATTCGAAAAGCACGGAACATAAGGAACTGCATGATCGACGCTCCGAAAAAATACAGCCTTTGATAACTACCACCCTAGCAGCGGGGCGAAGCAAATTCTCCATGGACTTATGCGAAGCTTTCATATCAGCAGATATTCCATTGTATAAGCTCAACAACCCAAAACTAAGACATTTTTTGCAAACATATACCAACGAGGTTATTCCACATGAAACATCAGTGCGCAAAACTTATATCGAAAAATATATGTTCGCACAATAAACAAAATCAAAAATGCTCTAACTGACCATTTCCTACGGATTTCCATGGATGAAACCACCGATATCCAGGGGAGGTATGTTGCAAATGTTATTGTGGGAATTTTGCATGAAAATGAAGATATGTGCGACAAAAAATTTTTACTCAATGTCGTGGAAATGGATAAAACTAATCACGCGACAATAGCTCGTGCCTTCAATGACTCCATTGCCTTGCTCGGTGAGGATTTTGACAAAAATAAAGTTCTTCTTCTTTTAACGGATGCTGCGCCATACATGGTAAAAGCGGCAAAGGGGTTACAAATCTTTTATCCGAAGCTATTGCATGTTACTTGTATCGCTCATGCTGTCCACCGAATAGCGGAAGAAATTCGAAGTAATTTTAGTGAACTGAATGCTCTTATATCACATGGCAAAAAAATATTTATAAAAGCACCTTCGCGTGTTCACATTTTCAATGAAAAATTTCCTGGCATTCCGCTTCCTCCAGAGCCAATTATAACAAGATGGGGCACGTGGCTAAATGCTGTCAAATATTATAGCCAGAACATCGAAAAATTTGCCGAAGTAGTACGGGAACTTGACGATTCCGACTCGATATCGATTAAGCACGTAAAAGAACTGTTAGACTTGCCTTCTCTCAAATCTCAACTGATTTTTGTGCACAGCAACTATGGTTTTTTATGCGAAGTTATAAAAAAAAACTAGAAGGACGAAATTCTTTGGCAGATGCAGTCAATTTAATGAATAATTCCGTTACGAAAATAAATGATGTAAAAGGCTCAATTGGCTTAAAAATTATTGAAAAATTAAACAATGTTCTCTTAAAATTAAACAATGTTCTCCTAAGGAAAATAGCAGGAATATTGGAATTTGGTGAAAATTTTTCACACAACAATTATACAATAAAAGAAGTGTGTGCTTTTAAATATGCTCCTGTAACATCTGTTGATGTTGAGCGCTCCTTTTCTTTGTACAAGAACTTTTTAAGACCGAATCGGGAAAGCTTTGTGTTTGAAAACCTAAAAGAAAACTTTTTTGTTCACGCCAATAACGCAATAAATTAAACTGATCTCTCTTCTATGGACTTAATTGCTTTAATTTTATTTAGTTTTAGTTTAACATATATTTGTTATTTATGGTTTTGTTTTTCTTTAAACTTATTTTATTTGAACACATATTAAATTATTTGTTTTCCGCTTTTTTATTATATTAAATGAATTGTTTTCAGCCTTTTTTGTTAAATTACTTGCAATATTTTTTTTTAAATAAAATATTGGAAAAATATTTTTAATTGCATATTTTCTGTGTTTTAATTGCATATTTTCTGTGTTTTAAGTGCATATTTTCTAATTTTAAGTGCATGTTTTATGCGCATATTTTCGATTTTTAAGTGCATGAGATTCCTTGCCCTATTTATGAATAACGCCCAAAATATTTAAAATTCCCAAGATTTTAATACTGACGCGATTTGTTTGTTAATAATGCATTAACTTAATATAATAAAATACTATGGTTTTTTATTCCATCCACACCACTGTTCTGAGGGTATATATCAGCT